>JBBPCZ010000002.1:18382053-18404209 GCA_037974445.1 Brycinus macrolepidotus
CTAAAGCATTGTGTGCTTATGTTTTATGTTTCTTTTTACTCGTGTTTACTCTCTCTCTCTCTCTTTCTCTCTCCCTTTCTCTCTCTCTCTCTCTCTCTCTCTCTCTCTCTCATTCTCTCTCCCCCCCATAACTCCCCTGACTGGTTTACATTGCTGTTGCGCGCTGTCAGACTTGAAGCATCTTTCCTGCATCAGTGTCACTTAATGCTGAAAATTATTTAGCCTTGTGTGAGAAGCTGGAGGAGCCAGCAGCGGTGGCTAATTCCCCCCGCCTGGGTTTTTTTATTTAACAGCTGTCAACAGCACGCTGTCTAACGGGATTAAGGAACGCCACAGTGCAGCTCTTCTTATGCATTAATCAGCCTCCTCTCCCCAAGCCATTTCCACATGAGCATCTCTTGTGTTTGTGTGAACTGAAACATAGCACAGATCTGATTTCAGGTTTAAGGCATTTGTGGGCTTGGTCATAACATTGCTGTTGAGCTGTGTGCGTATGTGTTTGTATGTCACTGTAGGTATGTGCACTGTATGTCCAAATGTTTGTAGACATCTGCAATATTTTCCCATGAAATCAAGGGTTGGGACATTGCTGTGAGAGTCTGATTCCATTCTGCCACAAGAGCATTTGGGAGATCAGCTGCTGATGTTGGGTGATGAGTTTTTGCATTACAAACATTATTTCAGCTCTTCGTAAAATGGAGCTTCCTCACTTCCTCAGAGGACACAGTTCCACTTCTCTGGGTCCCAGTGCTGGGGGACATCTTACTCTTCTAGAAGACGCTTGGTATTGGACGTGGCAGCTGCTTCAGAACATCCCATTCTGTTGGCAGTGGAGACTGAACAAGCTGTGTCTGATTAACAGCTCTGCCAGCAATGAGTTAACCTTAAAGGAACTGGATTAGAAGGGGGATGTCTGGATACCATTGTCCATGTAGTGTGTTTTTCTTCTATCAGGGCAGTGCAACAATCCTCTAGAACTAGCTTGGCCAAAGTCATTGTCTCTGAATGTAATTTCCTACATTTTATTTAGACCAGGCCTTGCTGTAAGGAATGCCTGTGTCCATATAGACGTAGACCAATAATAAAATGAATATAATGACAATTACCTAACTTTTAGCACAGTTTATGATGTTACCACAATACTAGAAGTGTAATAAGAACACTTTGTTGAAGAAGCAGGACCGGGTGATCGGGAGAAGAATTTGAATATCACTGATTTACCTTACCTGATTATGAGCCATTAAATGTACCATAATGTTTACTTATAATGTTTTTATAAACAATTTGTAAACCGCTAGGCAGTGCTAGAGCTAAATTTTGAAGTGGCTTAAGTGGGCAGATAGTTTGGATGAGTTTTGATCCTAGTATATACTAGTATATAATATGGTTTCTCCACAAGCATCTCTTGTTGAATTTCAGAGCATACCTGCTGTAAAGATGGAAAGCATGTTGTTGGATTTGGATGATGCTTATGAGAGGGTGGAGATGGTAAAGTAGGGTGTAATTGATAATCTGCATTTTTAACAAGAAACTTTAATAAGATACCACCTTAGTTTAAAGCTGTTTTAACTCAGTTGTGTGTTAACTGATGGCTCAATGGTAGTCTGGATTAACTTCTTATTTTATGTATTTATATCCACTTATTTATATCCACCTCTCTTACTGACCTTAGCATTTTGTGTAAATAGTATATTGTATATAGAGTATTTTCTGCAGAGTTTTATTTTGACTTTATATTATATTTTATTTTCTTGTCTTCGTGTCTCTGTGTGATGGTGCAGTCATAGCGTTTTCCTATCCGATCAGTAAAGTTTCCTGATTCTGATTCTGATATTGCCCTAAAACTTGTTGAAATATAAAATACTTATAAAATATAAAATATTTTGTTAGGCTCTTTTATACTCCTTAGTGGAGCTCTAGCCTGTGCACAGCCATTTGAAACTTGTTGGAGGCATTCAAATATACAAACTTTAAATAACACTGGACAGGCTTGTTATGTATTCAGTAGCAGGGAATGGTTAGTATAGTTTCAAGCTTCCACTTTATTTACAAGTAATTTGTGATTGCAAACACAAGGGCATCCTGCATTCTTTGCTCTTCTGAGCTGGCTGGGATGTTATTTTTAATCCTTTTTTGCCAGATTCACTGGGATAGTTTCATTTGGCATTGGTCATCTGTGCAGTGAGAGAATGGGACACGTGATAAGAACCTCAGAACATATTCTGAGCTTGTGAAACAACAGCTGCTCTGCATATCTAAAAGCTCTACTGAAACTTATTTTACTAAAATAAATGATTTTTTACTATGTCTCTGGTTTGATCATGTTGCATCAAGTCCGTATCATAAAAGAAGAGTTTGCTTTTGCTGTGTTATTAAACCAAGCTAATATTGAAAAGCCAAGCAAAGTGGTATATCAAATTACCACACATATTGGGTTTTAAAGCTTGTATGAAGGGATACTCGACTCACATTTTCTTTTTGTTTACTCTCGTTCAGCTTTCTTTTTTTTCCTGTTGTACAGACAGTGGATATACACAAGGAGAAAGTGGCTCGACGGGAGATTGGCATCCTGACAACCAATAAGAACACTTCTCGCACACACAAAATTATTGCTCCAGCCAATCCTGAGCGGCCAGTGCGGTACATTCGGAAACCCATTGACTACAACGGCCTGGATGACATTGGCCATGGAGTAAAGGTAGGATTACGTAATGCAAGATTAAACCACTTTTAGCCTTAATCACTGGAACAGCAGTGGGCAGACAAGCGTTCTCAGCTATGCACGAGAGCAGTGTTTTCTAACTAACAGTTGTTGGTATGTTTGCTTGTACTAACAGATGTTCTGTGTCATAACTTAGTGTGTCTTTCTTTCTATCTCTAAACTGTCACTAACCTGTCTGTGCTTCTCCCTTGCTTCTTTTTTCTGCTTCATTCTTGATTTAAGTGGTTGCTTAGGTTCAAGGTAAGGGCTTTTTATGTATGTCGTGAGCTGGAAAGGTGATTTGGGGGGAGGTGAGATGATTTCTTGATGCCATTAATTAAGAATAATTGAAGTGACAAGGCTGATTTTTGAATTAGGGCTGGGTGATGTAGCAAATATTTATGTGTTTTTCCCCATGAAGATGTAAAATTAGGAAACATTGTGAATAAGGAGTGCCCAGTTTATGCAGAGCTTATTGAAGACACATGACC
Organism: Brycinus macrolepidotus; assembly: GCA_037974445.1. Lineage (NCBI taxonomy): Eukaryota > Metazoa > Chordata > Actinopteri > Characiformes > Alestidae > Brycinus > Brycinus macrolepidotus. The sequence goes on from JBBPCZ010000002.1 coordinate 18,385,246, forward strand.
ACTCCTTGTCTCTTAATTATGAAGCCACATTTGCAGAAAATCATGTAACAGTATTACATGTAGAGTAGTTGGAAAGCACAGTGAATAACACTACCACCCTGCACATGGGAGTCCATGATTTGGCCAGTATTCCTGCTTGAACAGGGAATCAGACACTTAACTCTCCATTTGTCTACCACAGTAAGACGCTCTGGAAATACGGTTCTGTTAAAAACTAAGATGTAAGGAGAGACTGATGGAGGGATGCTCTTTTAATTTGTATTTTTTGTATTTTTTATTATTTTATTATTATGTACCTCAAAACTCAATTTGCACTGCAAACCATTCATTCTTTACTGGAAACCAAACCTTGTGGGCAACCAGCCTTGATTATTTTTTTAATAGATTTTTTAAAACTCCGTTTTAGTTAAATCTCTTTGGCAAAATGTTTGTGTAAAGTTTCCGTTCCATATAATATAAACTTTGGTCTTTGATCCGTATTGTAGTTCTTCTTCAATTTTTAATCAGATCACCCAGCCTTATTCACTAACACCCATACAGGCAACTAAACATGACAAATTATTAAGCATTTTAATTTTTTGACATAAGAACTGCAGGTAGTGTTTGATAGGACAAAAGGGGCATCATACTTAAACAGATCTAAAGAAATCATCAGTCCTTCTTTTTTAGTTTTATCTTGTGCTGTTTGCGTTTTTGTTTTTCTCTTTTCCACATTGACCAGAATGTCAGTGTAAGCGTGCATGTGGTGTATTTCATACACATTCGGACAGTGTGACCCTTGTTTGCCAGTTGCCCATATGTTAATCTGCCAAGGTGGCACAGGCCACTTCCTGTCTCTGTGTGCGTAACTGATTGTTCCCATGCCAACGCTGCGCCAGTGGGAACTTTCACACTGCTTGCTTTTGGGTCGATGTCAGGAAAAGGGAGCGGGAAAGAGTGTGTGAGCGCGTGTGTGTGAGCGCGCGTGTGTGTGTGTGTGTGTGTGTATTCAGGACGTGTTGCATATTTAGACCTTTCACAGTGTGAGATGTTTTTGCTTTTAAAATGTTTTTGCATTTAAATCCAAATGATTTATGATGGTATTTTTAACTTGTATAATTTTGTATAATTTTCTTTGTTTTATTTCAGGTCAGCACCCAGAACATGAAGATGGGAGGTCTTCCTCGGACGACCCCACCCACACAGAAACCTCCAAGCCCTCCCATGCCTGGAAAGGGAACAATAGGGTAAGAGCTGATTGATCTTGCAGTGCCACGACCCTCAGGCCACAACGCTACACCCAAGGAGCCCAACACAATTACAACATTAATATTTTGTTTGGTTTGGGTTACTCTGAGAATATATTTCATAGACATTGGTAGTTTATTGCCATTGTTAGTGTTCGAAGTTCATAGCAGCATTTCAAGGGGTGTCTTTGTGGATGGGGCTTTCAGATACCCAACCCCCCCTCAACAATTATCTTTGTTTTAGACAGTTATATACACATTTATAGTAAGATACTAAATACAGTGATAAACACATTTATAGTAGGATACTGCTGTAGGGTACATGTTTAGGTCATGACCCTTTTTTCTTTGGCTAAATTCTTCTTCTGTGGCCCTACACTTATAAAGATGCTTGATTTAACTTAGGGTCAGAAGATAAACATGTTAAATGAGGACTGACCTCTAAATTTACCAAGGCGTAAAATTACATGATGAAGAATGAAATCCGTTTTGTGCGATGCTGCAGCATCCAACCCCTCCCCATTCCCTGTCAGCTGTGGGTTAGGCGTATATTATGCTGCACCAATGGTTTACTAGGCTTGTCTGATTTGCGTGAGCTCAGAGGAAAAGAAATCTATTTGCACCTCCTACAGATTCCTGTGAGTCATTGTCTCCAGCTTCTGGCCTCTCAGCTTCCATGCTGTTTCTCTTTGGCCTGCTCACTGCAGGCTACCTCATTTGCGGCTCCTTGGCCAGATTGGACAGTCATGCCTCTATGGCTATTAGCCGGAGTCTGATGTTCTTATCTGCACATGTTAACTCCTTCTGTGTCAGTCTGCTGTATTCCTTTGGTGTTCTCATGTTTTGTTTTTCTGTGTAAATATTAATTAGTGATGTGAAAATTAATTCAGTGCTGTGATAGAGAATAAGGTTTATATGTGTATATGTTTGTCATTGTCAGCATGTTGCCAGCCAGGTGATGTTTTTGTGTTTGTATTCTATGTGTTAATGTGCATCTGTTGTGAAATTAAGGCGATAATTTTGATCTTGCCTGAGAAGCACCAATCATCTAGTTTATGAAACTTATTTTTAATTTACTGTTCTGAATGAGGGTTGAGAAAGTTAAGGAGAGTAGCAAAGACAAAGCAATTCTTTGCTCTGAATCTTGGTTTGTAGAAATGGTTGGAATTTGGTTTATGGTGTGTACTCAGTTTATGCAGTATGTCCTCTGTTTGCTCTACATGGATCTTTTTTGGGGTTATTCACAAACTGCATATCTAAACTTGACGTCGTCTGATGCAGCTGACCAATGGAGGAAGCACCGCAGGAGGGCAAAAGAAGACAGAAGTGCATCCAGTGGGCTGCTAGGCTAAATTTTATGTCACTCAAAGAGACTAATTCATGTTTTACACTGTTATAACATTGCATATCTGTTCTTAGTTGTGACAGATCAGTATAGGGTTAGATTAGGAAGAATTTCAACTGGTATATCGCCCACTACAGTGCAACATTTTTACTGTGGCTTGTTCCTACACCAATGACCTGTTGCTCGTTTCAGTAGAATACATGTGCGTCAGTAGTTGCATTGTGGTATAGACATTTGGATTCTGTTTTGGTTTTGATGCAGCACTGGTGTTTGCATAAAAAAGAATTTGTTTTGACAGTACATAAATATAAGACAAATAAGTCTTGTACGTCGCTCTGGATAAGAGCGCCTGCTAAATGGCGTAAATGTAAATGCAAATATAAGTGATGCAGTTTGTGAATAACATTTATTTACAACTTACTGAATCACAAGAATTTAAGTCCCTTCAGAGCAGGATTTATGTTTTGATCATGCCACATGGAATGTTCTGTCCTATGGGTTGATTCATTCCTGGATAGTATAGAGACAAAGAACATTTAGGCAACCCTCCTGCTGTGGGGGGAAAACAACACTGCACTTTGTATTGATTTTCATTGCACAGTTCTCTTTACTGTCTTTAAACTAAAATCACAACGATGCCAAAAACTGTTGCGTGGTGGGTTACATGCCAGATAAGATTACTTCCCCTGATTAGGCGTTTACCAGATTCCAAGATGACAAACGGAGCCAAAAAGACACCATAGTTATCTTAAAGCTATTAAATGGCGTGTGATGAGAATAGAATTAAGATGGAATTAGGTGGAGTGGAACTTATATATTTTTGCAACAAATGCTCAGATGGAGAATCACCTAACCTTTTGACCGACCTGACATGGAGACAGGAATAATATTAAGATTCCACAAGGTCTAGCGTCTCTGTGTCAGGTAGGTCAAAAATTAGGTGATTCTCTATCTGTGAATTTATTGTAAAATTTTGTAAGTTGTTGGTTCCAGTTCCCAAGATACTTTAGTTAAGCTAGTTAGTTAGTTAGGTACCAAAGTACACAATCTATGGTCGTTCTTTATGTTTACAGCGACTAAATGGCTCATCCTCACCCATTCTTTTTAAAAAGCCTTCTAGAAAGTGAACATTGTAATCAGGGTTTGACATTAACATTTAGCCAGCAGTTGCTATTTCATTTCCAAAGAAAACATTAGTTGCCGCTACCTTTTTTACCAGCCAAAACCTTTAGTGCTACCAATCTATAACAGTGCATCTATACTCTTAGATGATAAGATAGCAATATGACAAGTTTATACATCTTAGACTTAGATTACGTTTGGGATAGAAAATGGACACTGACTGAGTCTAGTAAGATTTAAGATATAATTTAATCAGATTTATAAATATCTGGTCCCTTTTTCAGTCAGAAGGGTGTTGAAATAGGCTCATGTTGACAATTTCTGTTTCAAGACAGAGTGTCCCGCAAGGAGGAATGCGGTTTTCACTCTGATGCCACTCTGTTGCAGTCTGTCTCTATGCAGGTGAACTGTGTGAATGGAAATGGATAGAGAAGGCATCAAACAAAGTAAAATGTTTCAGGAAAAAATTACAGTTACTTGTTTTGTTAACTAAATCATAAATTTAGTTGGCAACTGTGCTCATGTATGAGCTTTCTCTCATGACCATTGTTTAAACACCTTCACGTGTTTCATCTGGGTTTACCCAGAATAATGTAATTCAGTAGTATTTCCTTTTATCTCAAATTCAGTCCTTGTTTTTTTTTTTTTTTTTTTACCTTTGTTAAATAGCACACAGGTCATGTACAGACTCTTACTTGTCTTTAAATGCAAGATGTTGTTTAGTTTTATGATATGGCAAAATTAGCCATTGTATTACCAAACTCAGTCATGATGCAAGGCCTGAACATCTCTTAAGCTTTGGAAAGTCTGTGAGAAAAGCTTCAACCGTTTTCTTTCATATTTGTCCAGAATTGTTCAATTGTCCTACCCCCTACTATTGACAGGAGGCACTCCCCCTATAGGACGCTGGAGCCAGTGCGTCCCCCTGTGGTTCCTAATGACTATGTCCCCAGCCCGACGCGCAACATGGCGCCTGTGCAGCAGCAGAGCCCTGTGCGCACAGCGTCAGTTAACCAGAGGAACCGCACATACAGGTACCCATACCCGTCTGCCTCATGCCTATGTGCCAACCTGCCTGGCCAAGTAGGGGAAGAGCCCAATTCTCTCTGTCGCTATCTTTGTGCTTACCATCTCTCTGCTTGTCACTAACTTGAATGGAACATCTTGAATGGAATTGTTGCTGCGTGGTTTTACATGATTGACAGTTTTTACTACGAGCACCGCATTGTTAGCATATAGGACTGTTACTTTCCCATTAATCCAGTAAGTCTCAAGAGTAGTTCTTTATTAATTACTCAAAGTGCAATGAAATAACTTATAATTTTATGGAAAAATAATTCACCTGAAGTGAAGACAAACACAAAATAAACACATTTTCCAGCTGTATTTATTCAGTGCAACTTATAACATCCAAATGAAAGATATGATAGCAACAAAATAAAATAAAATAAAATGAACAGCATTCCAGTGCTTGGCAGTGCAGCTGAAAGAAAACTATCAACTATGGGTGGCAAGTCACTGCCAAAAGATCTCAGGGAAAAGCCAATACAGCTCACCATCCAAACAACACCATAACTACAGTTAAGCATGGAGGTGGTAGTGTCCTGCTGTGGGGGTGTTTTTCTGCCAAACAAACTGCAGTCAAATTCTTAAGGAAAACCTTTTGCCCTCTGCCAGAAAATTTTCAACAGGAAGAAGGTTGACCTTCCAACATGACAATGACCCAAAGCACACCACAAAATTGACCACACAGTGCCTGAAGGAGAATATCCTTGATATCCTTGCATGGCCCGTTCAGAGCCCAGTCTAATACAGTTTAATTAGATCCTCTGACAGATTGCTTATAGACTTTGTGGCGAAGGAAAGTTTTGGTTCATGCCCAATCTCACTCTACACTGATCATACAAGGACAGGCATGGATAATATATAGATTGTGCTTATTTAATTTTATTTGCTTAGAATTATATAAGTAAGGCAAGTAATGAAATTTCTAGTCTGTCGTATGTAAGATAATTATGAGAATTTAAATGGTAATGCATCACACTACTTTGTTACACAACAAGTAAGTAAAAAAGCAAGTGCCAGTTAGCCCCCATATGGCAGTTTTGACCAATTTTATCCATGATGGGCCTGGGGCACTTTAGTTGAACCAAGTGTGTTTGAAAAGGAAACCGTGAAAAAATTTAACACTCTTGATCTATGGCAATCATGCAACTAACCATCACTCATAGAGAGCTAATACCTTATTGTGGGAGAATAAAATGACATAGGAACCTCTGTGAAAGAGAGCGTGGAAGGTGTTTCATCACTAACCATTCTCTCCATCTGTGGACTTTGGGGACTGTGAAACAAGAGAGGCTTCTTCCTACGCTCCTCTAGCCCCCTCCCTTTCATCTTTTGAAGCCTGAGACTTCTCCACTGCGTCTGAGTTTACGTAACTGTGCTCCACTAGTTCTGTCTCGCCATGTGCCATCTGCAGTGATGCCCTCAATACGCTTCTGAAAGAGGCTGCAGAAAACGAACCTGGATAAAGACTTGCAAATATGGATATGCACATTCACATACTCAAGCACTAGCATGTAGGCGCACACACGCATACAGGCACACGTTTTCTTAGGATGATACAACCTCCTTCATACCTGTATTACACACATACCATTCCACCCACATGGTCTGGATGGTTGCCTCTTCATGTCACTCTGCATTTTGAATTAGAAAATAAAAACAGTAGGCGCCACTTCCATCCCTCTTGCTCCCTGCTGCCTACAAGTTGGAAATGTCACAGAACATCTTGTGTGAAAGTATAGAGCAAATGACAAAGCATCATAGGCTGAAGATGAACGAATTATACATAACATGCAGAAATTCTAACTGTATCTGTACACATGATGGCAACTCAACAGTTTTTCTTGAACAGTCATCTAAATTAGTAGAATACGATATTCCTTTTTGTTTTTTATTTTGTCTAAATACAGAAAAAAAAACTGAATATCTGAGACCAGATTTGAGGACTGGTGACAAATTTGAATTAAATTTCACTGTCAGTAAAATTCTCATGTCTAGCACTAAGCCTCAATTGCTGTATGGAACCTCAGGCTTTAAAGAGCCTTGTATAAAACTGGTGTTAGTAAACAGGAGGAGAATGTGAGCTTCATTTCTGGTTTGCTAGCTTTCAAAAGGTCGTCGCAGCATCCTTCCCATGCTCTTTCACCTCATCTCTCTTCAGTTGTGTAACACTTCCATTTAATCTTTTTTTTTTTTTTTTTTTTTTTAACATCTTCAGCTTTGTAGGTCAGTCTGGCATTGCTGCTTTCTTGCATAGTTCCCCTTCTTTTACATTTCCAAGGTCCTGTGTCTCACTTTAGGATGACAGCTTTCGTCCTTGTGCAACTTCATCTTCTTTTAGAGTCTAATTCACACTCTCTCTCCTGTCCTAGTCTGTGCTTAAGACAGATTTTTCATTTTTGTATCCGGTACAGTACGCCTGTTGCGGCTGCTGTGTAATATAACGATAAACTGTACTGATAAGCAATTATTTTATTTGAATTTGGGGATCCATCATATACCATCAAGCCATTTAATTGTTTTTTGCTTGTATCTGACATGCATGCAAAAAACAAGTCAGGCCACAAAATGAGCACAGACTGTCTTTTAAATGTGTGTTTAATACCAGGCACATGTGCTTAGGAGCTGCTGCTTCTCAGTTCATTTCAGGCATTTCCTCTGTCTCATGCTATACGTTGACTCTCCTGCTCTTTGTTCTGCAGAGATTAAATCTGTGAAATTGTTTGGTGTTGTCTTGTCCCGTGTCATGTGATTAGCTTTTCTGAGCTGTGTAACTGTGTGTATTTGTGTGCCTGTTTATGTGTATTTTTCTGTGAGTCTTGTGGAACAGATCTGTTTTTATTACACCTTTGTGATTTTTGTACGTTTTGTGTTTGGTGTGGGGCATATATGTATAATCTCTAGTGTGTCTTATGTAGTGGAAGCAGTGGAGGAAGCCATCCCAGCAGCCGAAGCAGCAGTCGAGAAAACAGTGGCAGTGGCAGTGTGGGTGTGCCTATCGCCGTGCCAACGCCCTCCCCACCTAGTGCGTTTCCAGGTAATGGCTTAATCACCTTCATCATCATCCTCACCACTAGTGTGGCACAGTAGCTGCCTGAATGCACTCTATCTACTTCACGCCTGATTTAATGTTATATTTACAAATTTATGAGTAAATACAAACACAAACAGATAAATACAATATCAAAAGAAACACATACTGCTGTATAAAGATGTTCCGCAACAATAACATGAAGACTTTATGCTTTGCATGTATGGGCATTCTATTTTGGAAGCTTTTTAGTGAATAATACAGACACTTTTTAAAGCATTTTAGTATCTGTAGATTGGTAAATAAATTTTTGAGTAGCTTTCTTTGATCTTGCCCTTTAAAGGGAATGCCCTTTAAACGTCTGTTCATTAACTTACTCCTCTTCCCGATACTACTTATTGTGAATTCTTGGGGTTTGCTGTGTCCTGCATGCTTGTGGTCTTCCAAAAACTTTTCAGTGTGTTTCTTCTGCACTGTATATGAACATATTTGGAGCGGGTAGAAGGCCCTTCAAAACGCAGTACTTAAAAGCCGTCTTCCTTCTTCATGAGCTCTCTGTAACCAAAACACAAAGACAAAACCTCTTGATCTTTTGGTTTCTCATTTCTCCTTACCTTTATTCTTTGTACTGCTCTTTCTCTTTCTTTCTTTCTGTCTTTCTTTCTTTCTCTCTTTAATTCTCTCTTTATTTCTCTTTCTTTCTTTCTTTTTCTTTTTTTTCTTGAACTCCAAAGTCTCTGCAACTGGTACCACCAGCAGCCCTTCTGCACCACCTAATTCTACCCAGGCCTCTGTCACATCCTCTAACTCTGTTCCCACCCAGTCCTTAACCAACACCCCTGCAGCCCCTGAGCATTCCCCTACTCTTTCCTCCATCACTGAGGCCACACAAGGCCCAGCCGAACCCCCTCCCTCCTCTCAACTCCCTAATCCTACTGCAGTCGCTGCCACCTCCTGCACTACCACCCCTGCACCAGGTGAGTGTGCCCCACCCAGCCCACCTCGCCTTTTCCCACCTCATTCTATTGTTCCCAGCCTTGCTTGCCTTTGCTGTCAGGAGCAACATACAGATCCTTTGTCCTGCTTACATGGTCTAATGTCTACCACCATCACCCCTTCCACTCCTCTTTTTATTTCATCTTTCCTTTGCTTGTGACCAGACATGTTCCAATGATGCTATACTGTCTAAGGACATGACACTTGGGTACACACAACTCCTTTAATGCATCTGATGGGCACAAACATATAGTAACTGAAAATAACTTTTCTTTTCTTATGCTAAACTGTTGTTCTTAGCTGTCTGGTACACCTGATACTATTATCATCTTAATTTGTAATGGCTTTCACCAAAGTGCACTAGTCTGTTGCTCTATCAACCCACTACTAGGATTCACACTGAGAAAACCATATCCACCATATCAAGTCTATCTGCCCACTCATCACAGTGTGAAAGTTTCCAATTAGCCCTGACCTCCCATGTTGTGTTAATCTCTGTTTCTGTTCCACCCTGTCGGCCCAGCATGAGCTACAAGTGCCATCCTCCTCTTCATGTGCCCTCTAGAAATGACTCTCACACAGGGCTCGTAAAACAGGGTTCACTCAGAGTTGGGAGTGCTTTTCAGTATACAGGGCAGTAAATAAAGGCTGACTTAGGTGCAAGCTATATTGGGTAACGTATAATTGGATAACATATACATAACAAATGTATCCAAACAGCAATATTACAGCAAAACATCTAAGCTAACATGCAATAACAATTGTGACTACCTGTGTAAAGTACACCGATCAGTCATAACATTAAAACCACTTGCATAAATTTGGATAGTTCCCTTTGTACTTCTACAACAGTTTTGATCCTTCGAGGCATGGACCCCACAAGACCTCTGAAGGTGTGCTGTGGTATCTGGCACCAAAATGTTAGTAGCAGATCCTTTAAGTCCTGTAAGTTGCGAATTGCGAATTGGAAATTCTGAAGCCACATCAACACCTTAAACTCTTTGACATGTTCCTCAAACTATTCCTGAACATTTTTTGCAGTGTGGCAGGGTGCATTATCCTGCTGAAAGATACCAGTGCCATGTAAGATACACAGCAAGCTGTGATGCACTGTGTGTTCTGACACTGCTCTATCATAGCATCAACTTTTTCAACAATTCGTGCTACAGTAGCACTTCTGTGGGATTGCACCAGATGGGCTAGCCCACACTCCCCATGCACATCAGTGAACCTTGGGCACCCATGAACCTGCTGCATGGACAGTGATAGTCCTTCTTTGGACCATTTTCTGTAGGTACTAACCACTGCATCCCATAAGACCTGCCATTTAGGAGGTGTTCTGACACAGTGGTCTATCCATCACAATTTATCCCTTGTCAAAGTTGCTGAGATCCTTATGTTTGCCCATTTTCCTGATTCCAACACGTCAACCTCAGTAACTGACTGTTTACCTGTTGCCTAATTTATGCACAACCCTTGACAAGTGCCATGTAATGAGATAATCAGTGTTATTCTCCTCACCTATCAGTGGTTTTAGTGTTATGGCTGATTGGTTTACAGCATTGGGCAAAAGTCTTGAGCCACCCCTCTTTTCTTGGTAATTTGATAACAAAGAACTAGACTTTCTAATAATTATTATAATGTACTCTCAAGAAGTAGTTCTTCAGGCTTCCAGAAGGACTTTCAAAGGCTCTCATTTTCAGTCCAGGCCCTGTACCAAAGTGGCCTACATATGAATCATTCAACCTTAACAAAGCAATCAAACTTAAGGCATGAACCAGTGAAGAAACAGGTGCAGATGATTCCAGATGATCAGGCCAGTGATCAGTATACTGGTGGTGCTGAATGCTGAGTGGTTGGAACACCTTCATCTTGATGCCTTGTATCTTTAGGCACTTTGTAGCCTGTCACAGTAAAACATTTGTTCTTATTTCTTTATATTAATCTACTCAATATGCCAAAGATAAGGCAGTTTGACAGGCATAAAGTATTATTTTTGCACCAAGGTGATTCAAGGTAAAATATAAAGAAATGTGGGGTGGCTCAAGATATTGTTCATAAAAGATTTAACAAGTGCAAAACAGTGTTACCCTATACATCCATAAGTTTGTAGACATCTGCTCGTACTTCTTTTCTTCAGTAATCAAGGGTATGAATAGGAAGCCTGTCATGCCTTTGCTGCATCTATAGCCTCTATGAGGGTTTTATTGCACTGAACCACAAAAGCACTTGTACAGGTACTAATGATGGATGTTTAGTTCTGGATTACAAATTTCATTCCAGCCCTTCCCAAAGGAATTGAATGGTGCTCCATCATTCCAGCAAAATTCCACTGCTCTACAGCTTTATGTTGGGGGAATTTATACTCCTCTTGTTGAGCCTTGGCATTGGGCATGGTGGCCTTAGGCTGCAGCTACATTCTATTGACTATTTCATAATGAGATTGTATAAGCTCTGTGTGCACAACTGAACATCACTATCTGCAAAGGGTACACCTTAGCTTCACCTTCACAGTAACTGAAATCACTAACTAGATTGCATTTTCATAACAAAATGCGAACTGTGATTGCATGGTTGTTATTAAACCAGTGTCTGGAGACACCCAACCATTGGTTTTATGGCCAAAAAGAAGTTCACAGCAGGGTATTGAACCGGCGCCTCTTCTGACTCTCTTCGTTCAGTGTGCCTCGTGTTACTGCTGCTCCAGGGAGGGGGGTGTTAACTCACTGTCTATTACCGGAACTGAAATCACTAATTAGATGGGATGTTTGGATATAAATGTTTGATTTTACAGGTATTCCTGTGTTTTCATGGCTTGTCAGAATAGTAGGTTACTGAAACTTCACTGTAGCTCAGATATAGGCCATCAGCCTGAGGATGTGATAAATAAAAGGCTGTTGAGGACTTTTCACATTCAAAACACTGTCTTTCTCAAACTCACTCCAGTTAACATGAAAGTTCTACTTTACATGTAAACACTTGTCTGTGTGTTTCATCAACATTCACATATGATTTCTGACGAGAGGCAGTCCTCACTTTGTTGCATGATGATGATACTGCATGCAGTATGTTTAACAGAGAGGTCTGCATGGGTGTGGCCTGTTCATGGGATATCAGATGTGAATTCCATTTGCCCACTTTTGTAGGCAGTTGTACTTCACATTACGCTGCTTCTCTTTATCTACAGGATTCCGGAAATGGTAAGGTCTTTAGAACTACAGTGATGGAAATTCTGAAATACCCCTGTTTTCTGTGGCCTGTTTAAAGGAAAAAAAATAAACTTTAATTTAAATTTTATCATCATCTACAGTCATTGTAGTTTTACTTGTATGGATTCTCTGTTGTTTCAGTCTTGCTCTCTGTGTTGTTGGCACAGGCATCACTCCTCAGTTCTACAGCATGAACAGGCCTGTGCCCAGACAGATCACACCCACTGTTGGAGGCTCTCTTCCCTACCGCCGACCACCTTCTGTCACTGGCCAGCCCACCATGCCTCCCAGCCAGCAGAATGGAGGGCCCTACTATAACCAGGGCCAAGGTAACAATCACTGATGATATGCTTCTTTTGGCACATTGTGTGATGCTTGTTAGGGCCACTGCCTCCTAATATTGTCACTCATTTTCAGGCAAGCCATCTCTACTTTTAGTTTTCCTCCAAACAATTCCTTTAAATTTCAAAGGGTAAAGGATTAGTTTTCGCCCCTGACCCTAACTGTAGTCACTTAGACAGTGCGTGGCTTCTTTAAAGTTTGCATCTTCAGTTTTGCACTGGAGCTTCAGTGCCAGTGTTGCTACGAGGTAATAGAAGTTTATACCAGTTATTAACGAAGCCTCAATCTCTGCATACATTTCTCAGATTGTGTTGAATTGTTCAGTGATCTTAGACTTGCTTATGTGGTTTTTAACACTGTATAATTTGCTGCTATACATAAAAATAAGTGATGCACCAAAACTGAAATCATTTTCCAGAGCTGGAATCGATGGAGATCAAAACTGAAAACAGTATGTGCCATAAAAAGAAAGCCTCCTGAACAAAAAAAGAAAATCTGGCCATCCAGGGCAGTGAATTTCATTATTTTTTTGTTCATTATTTTTTGTTTGTTCTTTCAAAAACTGTGGTTAGAGTTTAGGGCTGAGAGCATAATGGAGAAGTGATTGAACTGTGATTGAGTGGCATTCTAGATACAGTGATTGCACATTGTTTACATAATGCCTCTTGAAGAAATTAAGTACTTGCACATAATTTTTCACTGTTTATCTGATGCTGCTTTAAGTGTTCGAACACATCTGCGCTGCTGACTGACACGGAAAAGCAAAAGGAGCAAACCATATATGTTTTATCTCTGTTTCTCATTTTTATCACCATTAAAATTATTTGTAAAATCTTAACATTTCAAACTGTACTATAGGCCGATTCAGCTTTTTTTTGGTCAACATGCTTGAAAACTGGATGTGCCATTTTTAGCCATTTTCAGCTGAATCTTTTTTGTGGCTGAGATTTTGATGTATCCCTAAAAAAGTACAGACCAAACTGCATTTTCAACCTTCTACTGTGTCCATTTTTATGGAAAACACTGTCATAAAGTGCCACATAAGCATTATGAAAGAAAATGTAAATCAGATTTTTCCAACCATCTGCTTAAACCTATGTATATGTTAATCATAACTTGCATGTGGTGTATTCTGAGTTCAGAATGTAGTTGTAGGCCTGTAGTTCCTGCACTAATTCGAGCAGCTTGCATAGTTGACCACTCATTTTCTCATGTACATGGTTGTCCGCACACTGAACTAACTGCCTTTTTTTCTCCTGTTCTTCCTTTGACCTATACCTGTCCTTCATCCACTTTGGTTCATCACCCAACACGTTCTGTCCCTTTGGTTCTTTTCACACTGCTGCTGTGCCTCCACTCCGCTGTCCTCCTCTCTCTGTGTCTGTGCCCTGTGTGTTGTGCTACAGCAGCCTCAGTGGCGCCCCCTCCCCCCTCAATACTGCAGATCACTCCTCAGCTCCCTCTGACAGGCTTCGTGGCTCGGGTTCAGGAGACCAGTAAGTGGCTTTGAGCTTCACCCTTCTGCAGAGCCTCTTCACTCTTCACGCTCACCCACAGTGCAGCTTGTGTCTACTGGCTGCTTATAAGAACCTCTAACAGCGGTCAAAGTCTTTAGTAAAACATACAGTTTGCCTTATACCTATGAAGAATTTCTGTTGATAGCAGCAGCACTTCTCTTTATTTTTGGGGATCTTTGTGTGTATGCCTGTGTTTGCATGTGTGTCTGCATGCCTTGAAGATTATATGAGTGTTTCCAGAATAAAAGTGCTTTCTTGTCCTTCTGTCAATGAATCATACAATTTTTTGTCATCAGTACTACCTCCCGCATGGATAAGACTGCATGCTGTTTCCATTTGAAAAGACTTTCAGCCTTCACTTTGGGTCTGTTTCATGGTTCTTTTCCACCTCAGTTTCAGATGCTCCTCCCCCACCTCCTCCCACTGAGGAGAGTGTGTTTGAGGAGGCACATCCCCCTCCTCCACCTCCAGAGGACTATGAAGAAGAAGAGTCGGCTGTGGTGGAGTACAGTGACCCCTATGCTGAGGAAGACCCACCTTGGGCCCCACGTAGTTACCTGGAGAAGGGTATTGAATTGTACTATTACAGTACTTTTGACTTTTTAAATAAAATTTAATTACCCCCTTAATTTAAAAAAAATCTAACTTGAGAATATGTGCCTGCTGATGTCTTTTTTTTTTTTTTTTTTTTTAAGTTTAAATGTTTGTTAAAAAACATTTAAATGCCCCACAACGTTCTGTATAACAGTCAAACAGCAATTAAATACATTTTATATTAAATACCAGTTCATTTTTCAGCTTCAGGAACAGAACCATAAAACATATATTTAACAGAAAAAAACAGAAGCCTCAAGAACTAAACACCAAAATGTTTAGTTTCCATACCTTTTTTTTTTAGAGGACTTTTTTTTTAAAACAACTATGCTGGGATAATTTTCCAAGCTTCTTGTAAACACATCCAAAATGCAGTCTTAGAAGGTGATTGCATTTTTTTTTTTTTGCTTCTTATGATGCAGTTACAAATTTACTGCTAGTCCAAGAAACATTAAAACTCCAAATCTCAGATGGCCAATTTTAATGTTTCACCTTTTTTACATTGGTAAATTTCTTACATCCAGTATCCTTGGAAATATCTCCTTTTGTCATTTTAGCATGAAATAAACATCTTAGTGTCTTGGACGGGTAACATAATGTTAGTGGCATCTTTGAAAGGAACCACTGTAACTGGTTGGTATTAATATTGGAAGGATGTACAAGTTAAAGAGCTAGAAGGATGCACAACCCAAACATAGTAAATAAATTAAATATTGATGTATTTGATATACTTAGTTTTGGAAACTTCTGTGTAATTTTCTGTTAAATGTTTCCTTTTTTCTGACACTGTAGAGTGAATAAATTGAGCTTAATGACCATTTTAACTTGGAATTTAATAAACGAAAGGGTGATTTCTGATTCTTGCATGTTATCGTATATGTGTATCATGTGTACATAAATAATGTGTCTTCTCATTTTTTCCTTTATTTTAGTGGTAGCAATTTACGACTACATGCAAGACAAAGAGGATGAACTGACATTTCAGGAGGGAGCCATCATCTACGTTATCAAGAAGAATGATGATGGCTGGTACGAAGGTGTGATGAATGGCACTACAGGACTCTTCCCCGGCAACTATGTGGAGTCCATCATGCACTACACAGAGTGAGGCTTGTGCAGACACTACCCAGCTCAAATGCTAGCACGCATGGGTCTGCACACAGGTACCCATGATAGCAGATGGGTACATTCAGACATAAGCAATCTCATTTTGTGAAAAGTGGGGAAAGGGCAAACCTCAGTCAAGAGATGTTGAACGTTGACACTTTATGGCCTGTGACAGCTTTTCACGACGGATTGATACCCGGGGATGAAATACACTATTAGAGTACAAAAAAATATATTAATAACATTAAATCCCAGTGATTACTGTTATGTTGATTGAAGGATTCTGAGCACAACCACTATTTTCTTTTGACTAAGATTTTGACTAAGAAAGAAAAAAAAAAAAAGCATATACATGAAGTATTTTTGTGGTTGAGAAGGAGCTATTCCATGTACTAAAGTGCTCACCATGGTTAATCTCTTTATCTTGTGACATAACATTATTTCTTTGTTACATTATTGCTGATCGTCCTCAGCACAGCGGAGTTCTTGTGTCTGGGTTGTACCGATGTCTATGAAAGGGCAAATGGGATGAAGGTTTAGAAGCTGTTGAAGAAGGGAAAACACTACATTCGTACTCAGGAGGCAGGAGGCCAGTGTCAAAGAACGTCTACAGTAGAATGCAAAGAATGAATGCAGAGGCAAGAAAATACAGTTCATATATATTTCTAATGTGTTTTGTGGACATTTGAGAAGTGTATTTGTTTTAATCCTTCATTCTTTACTTCTTGCCTAACAGTTATCTAATTTCCACAGGGACCAGTCACCTGATTGGGTTTGACATGGAATAACTCTCTGAGCTGGCCATTGAAGTAGCCAGATTTTAGGCTTTAATCTAATCCAGACCTAAAATCAGATTGGGTAACTTTTGATAAAACTGGCCTCCGTGGTTATAATCGCTGTTGAGTAACAAGTGTCAAAAAAGGAGAAAAGTGTTCTTACATCACCACAAAACTTTGGTTTTTGGTTTATTCCATGGCTATAAATTGCCAAGAGAAGATAGAGGAGAGTGCCAGCTTCCACTCTGTGTAATAAAGAATTATTGACCTCTTCTTGCTACAGGGCCATTAGTTCCCAGGTCAAAAAAACGCATGGCAAGCGCAACTGTGAAATTCCAGACTGGGCCAGTCATTTAGAGGCGAGTGAAATATTGAACTATTTGCACAAAGAGCACCCCCTTACCTTCATCCCTGAGTACACGTAGATGAAGCTGGTGTGTTTTGCTGCTGTGTTACAGCCTGCCTCTTGTAACACTAAGAACTAAGAAGTCGGTCAGCCCCAAAACATGCAGTACTAAATAGTGCCCTCATCAACTTTGCTTTGTGTACTTTATTTTCTCTTTTTTTAATTATATATCTTGTGTAGTGATGCTAACCAAATGGCAAAGTTGGGTTTTTGATATGTTGTGTAGTGCTACATAAATTGCATGCTCAATAAAAATCAAACTCCATGTTATTTTAATTTTACATTCTTTTTCTCATCTTTCCCCATTCAGTTTAATGACATAAGTGACTTACTGTTTATTTCTCATCAGCAGTTCATTCTGATGTTAGGGGTTTTTTTTTTGTTTTTTTTTAAATGAATATCCAGTTGGGTGCTATTGAAGTGTATTAAGTATATTTTGGTGCCATATTGTAATATCACAATGCCTATATTATGCTTGACAATTCTGCTCACCATCAATCCATACTCTGTATCCCGTCTATTTTCTAACATGGTTTAGCTGATCAGTAGAGTTCTACTCTGGATTACAGTTTAGAAGGGGGGAGGGGGAGTACCCTACACCATGATGGTCTGAATCAATGAAATATACATTGCCATAGAAAAGAAGGGTAATGCCAGGTTGGAGTAGCAATAAAACAGCAGCACTTATTCCTTACTTGGTTTGCAATAATATCAGGTGGACAGAGATGTTTAAAGATACTATTTTGTATTTGCTGAGCACTGAAAGCACATAGTTTTGCAAGTAGTCAGAAAAAAAGCAAGCAGACACATGGAGTATATTTATATTTGAGATAATTCACAACAGAGGAATGATAAACTCATTCTTGGTTTAGTTTTGCAACTTTTTCAGAGAGTATGCAGTCATGCACAGACTGTGTATACAGTATAAATGTATATACTATAGATACTGTATATTTATATTTCCATTACGCAAGACTGTGCAACTGTGAAGGTGAAATAGCCATCGATGTGTGTTGAAATTTTCCTTCATTTTCTTACAAGGTGATTTAGCCAGTATTTGCATGTTGCTGTTCTGTGCATTTGTTCTTGGGTACAAAGGGTCTGAGTGATGGGGCTGGTGTAGGACCCTTATGCCCACAACTTACCCATTCCTTTTAATGTGTTCTTAAATCAGCACTCCTACTCAGGCCCTTTGCACTTCTGCTCTCTTCAGCTTATAAATTAGCACGTAGAGTGTGATAAAGTCCAAAGCAGTGCTTAACACAAGCATGTCCAAAATGGGACCACTAACACCGTGGCTCAGTATCGGAGGGCATCATCCAGAGCAAACGGGACACCGAAACAAACACGGCTGCATAAATTGTATGACAATAAAGCTATTGGAAAAGATTTTGCGTGGCTGTATGTATGTAATACTGCTGTCTTAGTCCTTCTATGAACATCTTATGCTCATTTTATGCAAAGAGAAATAAGTAATATATACATTATATAAAGTTAATGGTCTTGTTAAAGTTCTTGACGGTGAATGATTCGGCTAGAAAAGTAACAGTGTTGTGAAGAAATAGCATGTTTTGTTGAAACACCATTCATGCGTACACGTGACATTGTGAAATGGAGTGTGCAGATTTTCCTAAACTTCTTTGTTTGTCCAACTGAACAAGACTTCGTTGCTTGAGATACGCTCCATCTTCTTTTGGGCTTATATAACTTGGCAGAAATTGAGTTCCAGATGGACAGAGACAGTACGACTGCTGGAAGGTTTCAGACTTTCAGGCCCACAGGCTGTTGGAAGTGGAGAGGGAAGAGCTTTTAGTCTGCGGCTAATCAACAAAATAAGAAAAACAAATGATGAAATCTGTTAAAACATCCACTGAAACATTTCCACTTAAAG
The DNA here is from genome assembly GCA_037974445.1 of Brycinus macrolepidotus. Lineage (NCBI taxonomy): Eukaryota > Metazoa > Chordata > Actinopteri > Characiformes > Alestidae > Brycinus > Brycinus macrolepidotus. Next base: position 18,403,873 of record JBBPCZ010000002.1, read on the forward strand.
AATGTACCCCGTAAATACCAGTCCTATGTATATATGCATAAGCAACACTTCAAACACACTATGTCAATCTGAAAGTTTATAGCTGTCTCATTTTGAAAGTAAATAGTTTGAATGAATTTGGGTTGCTGATGTTCTGTGCTATTAGTTAAAGCAGAAACTGCACAAAGGTCCTTTACTGACTCATCCAACATGTCAAGAATTCCATATGCGCACTCACACACATTATATATATATATATATATATATATATATATATATACACATATACATATATATATATACATACATATATATACATATATATACAAATATTCATATATACACATACATATACACA
>JBBPCZ010000002.1:18407997-18419401 GCA_037974445.1 Brycinus macrolepidotus
ACATATACATATATATATACATATATATACACATATATATACATATATATACACATATACACATATATATACACATACACATACATATATATACACATACACATATATATATATATATATATATATATATACACACACATGTATGTATATGTATATGCAAATGTGTATATATACATATATATGATCCTTTTTAGGCACTTTTAGAATAGTTTTACAATTTGCATGCAATATGAACTCGGATACAAACCATACATAGTAAAAGCCATATAGAATATTATAAATACTGTGGACCAAATGAAAGGCAAAGCCTGTATTACATGTATGTATGAGGAATCGAATTATACGACATTTTTTCTTATTGCCAGTACTCTCTACGTCTATACAACACACAGTCCAATTTTCTTTGGCTTTCTACTCCATCAGCTCCATGCTGTGTGAATAGTGCAGTATAAAGGCAGAGCTTAATGACGAGGTTAGATGATTAACCCTTCCCACTACAGTACAGTTTATCTGAACTACAGCATCCGCAGGCAAGTTACAAGGCTTCATCAAAACTGCAAGGCCTTCATTATGTGGTTAAAGATATGGTTGGCCATGTCTCTGTGAGTCTTACTGCTTCCTTTGGGACACTGTGGGTATTCAGCCCTCCAGTGAAGGGCACACAATAACGCTCCTCTTCTGGGACTCGACAAAGTGTTGAGCTTCACTGATGTGTGGAATCAGAAGGGAAGATGACGTCAGCCTGGGTTAGACTGGTTTTCTTGCCCTGTTTATGCATCTCAGGTAGGTCAGAACATTGATAGTTTTGCACTCTTCATATGCCAGCTGTGTAATTTACAAAACAAAAGATATGCTTGAATGCTGCCAATGGCATTACAGATTTGATTACTACTGGTCTCTTAAAAAAAAACACCACTACTACAAACCTATCACTTATATAAAACACAATTGTCATTGTTTTTACATCAGAATCAGAATCAGTAAACTTTATTGAGGCATTTGCTTATGTTCTGAATTTTGCTTCAAATGGTACAAACAGCAAGCCTTCTGTCAAACTCATTTAAGTCCCAACTGTACTTGGACTTCATGCATCCTTAAGGTCCCTGGAAGGCAGCTAAAGTGGCAGGAGTGTGATGCAAACCTTACAGCACCTCTCCCGACTTCACAGGGTGGCCTGTGGTGATGTTTGACTTCGGCTGTGTGGCAGACTGGGCACTGAGGGCATCTGTTGCTGAAGTAAATGAACGTTCTCTCACCCTCAACCTGTACAGAGCAACCAACCAGGCTGTGAACCAGGTCATTCTACTGGCTGTGTTTTCACTGTGATTTCCATAAGTTACTCAGATACACGATGTGTGTCAGATAGGAAAGCCCAGAAGTTCTCAGAGCATCGTTTAAAGTGTTGCTGGTTATATATTCTGCAGGAGACTGGTGCCCTCTGGTGGTTTTTAGGAATAATGTAGTTTCTTCAAGGCCACGCATTCAGTTTCATTACATTAAAATGGATTTAAAACATCCTATTTGACCTTCCAGTAGTGGGTAGTAACCAGTCACTTAAGTGAAACTGGACTTTCACATTCCTGTCTATTCAAATAACAAGGTTTACTTCTACCCAAGGACATTTATGATGAAAGGAACTGATTTCAACACACATGCATTTCATGAACATTAACATTAATCACCATTTACCAATTCTTTGGTGACACTGGTGACAGCGTCTGTCCCGCTTTGCACCTAATCTCTTTTTAAACTGCCACACTATCATAATGGTGTACTGTCATAACAGTGCATTCATTAGTGTAGTGGCTATTTTACAGGGATGCACCAATAAGGAATTTTTATTATCAATCCCAATTTTCATTTCCTTATGGCCACATTCACCAATGCATGATTTTTGAGCCAGTTTTATTTTTCAGACTTTTCTTTCTCAACCCGAAGTTCACATTGTGTGGGCTAAATGAATGCATTAAAAATGAACTCTGGTACATTATGAATTATAAATAACATTGTTTGTTTTTTTAATGGGCATTATAGTTTCCTAAATGAAGAAAAAAAAGAGAAATCAAAGAAGTGCTCTATCAAAAGTAGTGCAACTAGCTATTTAGCACAGTGATGGATACACATGCTACAGCATTTTTGAACAGGTGTAGCTGCATTCACATACAGTGGGAGCGCTCTTACCTGCTTCAGACTGTTTACTTCATAAAACAGCAACATAGACTGGCCAAAAGAAATCTGGCAATTTTGATCATACATCTCTTGTTTAGTAGTATATAGTTTTGGGTGCAACCCAGGCTTATCATTTTATTTTACATCAAAAAGAAAAGCATCTAGCAAACTTACCTGCAATTCTTATTCTGATGGATGCTGGATTTGCTAAGATGTTCTGCTGTCTGGCACTTTAGTATTTCTACTTATTTTTGTGGAAAGATCATTATTTCTCTATATTTCTCTATATAGATCTAGGCACTCTACCCATCATTGTTTTTCAATCTAACAAAATCTGTTATGTTTTCCCAAGATCAAGCAGGTGGGCTTTAATACTTACGACTTTACTTTCAACTTTGGCATAAAGATGACGGTCTGTCTCAGACATCACTCAGGATCCCCAGACAAGTGTCCTTTCAGCCTGAGACCCGTATGGCATACTTTCTCTCCTATCATAAACATTAACAATCAGTCAATATGTATATATTTTCTACAACTTCATAATGAAACACTTCATACAAACCTCATACATTCTTTCTCCCTCTCTGTCTAGTCTGTTCACCTGTGCTCCAGTCACGTCCGTGTTTCTGGACGTGAAGTTCTTTCTCTGCTGGAGGTCAGCTGTGGTCCGAGGGCAGTGAGCTCCAGCTCCGTGTCTAGCAGTGAGGAGATGATCCTACCACAGAACAGGAAGAGGGTCTACAAACCAGGGGGCCTATTCTGACAGGGAGCTTGAAGATGCCCCAGACTGCTGCTGTGATCAGAGAAAAATCTCTGAAATAAAAGCAAGAAATACAACCAGAGCACTAAATTCAAAGGGGGTTTATAAAATGCAGTGCATGACAGATACTAAAATATTTGATATCAAGACAAATTAGCATGTGACAAATTGTGATGGCAATAATGGTAACATGGCACTGTTATATTAATAAACGCATTCAATCATTACAGCTCATGACCACCTCTGATATCTGCCATGCTGTTTATGGCATGGTTACATCAACATTATGTAGTAGGATTCAAGTAAAGTGTTACCAAAGTCCTGAACAATTTGAAGGTTATCGACATACAGACATAATTACACATGTATTGTAATGACATATTGAAAAAGCAACACATTTATGAATAGCTTTCAGTATTCACAAGATGACAAGAAATTTTGAAGTAAATGACATTATATTTGTAAAATTGCACAAGCGAAAACTGACACACTTCATAAAATATCTAATCATCTTGTAAATACTAACACAACTAAGCATAGATAGACATCGCTCTTTAAATACACTATTCCTTGCTTAGGCATGTCATGAGGCCCCTATGTAGGCAGCTAACAAATAAAATGTAACAGAAAAATCTAGTAATAGAAGAGTTTTTCAAATGAAAGAAAGTTAGAGCAGCCACCTATTTCAGTGCCTCAGTGCCTTATTGTTACTTTTTGTGTCGTGTTAAACATGTGATCGATGTTGTATTATAAAATTCCTTTTTCTTTCCATTTGCAACGAATAAGAATAAAGAATTGAAGAGACAAAATATTTACTGTACTAACTACAGAAACGAAGCATTCAATGTTCTTCTGTTTTTCTTTGGGGATGAAAAGATCACAGGTAATGTTTTGACATCTACTACAAGACATGGGCTAGTATTCTTTATGAATGTTCGAAAACCTCTCTCCTCAGGAGCTCGGCCCAAAGTGGTTATCAGCCCTCTACGATAAAAGTAAAACGTCTGGCTTGCAAGACAACAGAAGGTCAGACTTACTGAAGCTGTTAATATTTATATATTATAAAAACAACATTCACACGAAAGAAAACGGCACTGGGACAGCTTACTGCAGGAGTTACACATTTATATTGTTCAGTTTAAATGCAACAGACAATAACTTTTCCGTGTATTATCTAAAATACTCCTGACTTTAACAACCATCATTAGCACTGCGCACTCACAGCTGTGATACTTTTGTTCTTTCCCTACTTCATTCCCTCAAACAGATGCAAATTAACCAGGCCAATAACTTGCCTAAGAAAGCTTAATATTAGTGGCTACCAAACTTACTAAAGCTTAAAAATACAATGCTCTGGTAAGGTCATATGGTCAGATTTTAATAGGCACAAATACACCTTGCTCTGTTCCAAAAGCTCTCAAAGTGCAGCAGTGTTCCACTCTGGTTGTAGAGGGCCAGCATATGGCACGGTTTGGTAGTTTCACTACTCACACACTCATTAAACCTTTTAATTAGCAGATGAGCTGAAGCAGGTGCGTTTCTCCAGGGAAAGCACCAAACTATGCTGGTCAGTGGCCCTCCAGGCCCATTGTTGGACACCCCTGGGCAAAAGTGACCAGTCACCTGTCCATATCAAGCATCACAGAGAAGGCCTACTAGAAGAGCCTACTGATGTTAGATCAGCTCCTTTAGTTCACAACACACTTACACTGATAGGTGTAAAGAGGTGGTGCATACTAGGCTAATGTAAGCAGGCTTCTGACTTTGCTATGGCAACAAAACAAAGATCGGTGACCCAGATACGAGAAGAGCTTTGACACTGAGCTAAGGGCAGCAAAAACATGAGGGCAATGCAAACCTCTTCCAGAGGACAAGAGACACTTCTTCCTGTGTGCCACAGAGCTAAAAGATGCTGTTAAAGTCAGGAACAGCTGTAGTATGTACAGATAGATAGCAATGTAACCAACATAAAGACACATCCAAGAAAACATCCAGTCCCAGACACAACAGGGCTAAAAAGCCCCTGACATGGTAAGTGGGTTCATTTTCATCTTGACATCGGAATGTCCTTGTGAAAAGTAAGGGTCTTAATCAGAACAAGAGTTTTTTTTTTCCCTCAGTGATGATTTTTCATCCATGATAATAGTTCAACCATTTAAGCACATTGTGGAACAATCTCCAATTACTTCATTCAGAACATATGCAACAAATCTGCATTTTCCTTGAATTCGGGACTTGCACATTTAATAGTGGGTAAGTGAAGCAATGTTACCAAGCCACTGCTTTTTTTTTTTTTTTTCTTTTTTCTTTTTCTGAGAGTGGATCAACCTAACCACTCAGACAAAATGCACACATATACACATCTCTTCATCAACCCTGAATCTATTCACGTTTAAGTCAAGGGTTTAAAAACTAAACTTTGAAATAAGAATATATTTCAGGTATTAAATAATTTCATATAAAAAATGGTAAAAGCACCCTCCCCACCCCAAATTTTCCAGATACATCTTTTATTATACATACATAATCCCCTTTCTTCACGATGGAGTCCATGCAGTACCTATTTATAGTAGCGGCAGAGTCTCTTTTTGTCGCTGTTTTGTATAACTAACGTAATTGCAAAGCGGCACGAACACGCAGAGAAAGCTTATACTGTAGGTGATTTGGCTTGCTTTTTTTCATACTGTGGTAATAACTGGGGTTAAAATGAGGAATAGTATTCTTTGCAGTCTTTCTCATGTAGTGGCCTGTGAGAGCTGGCAGAGTTCGAATAGAGAAAAGCAGACGGTCAGCACACAGCATTCGGTGCATGCCTTGATCTACCACTCTCTGGTCAGTTTGGTGTTTTGGTCCCGTTTTGGCGGCGCCGGTGGAGGCCCGCGCCGTAATGTTGCATAGCCTGAGATGTTGGCGCCCGAGAAGCCTCCTTTTTTCTGCTGGCCCAGCAGCAGCTCTGGAGGAGGAGGCGGGAGAGCCATGTCGTCCATAGTGGCCACAGGCTCCAGCTTGGTGGAGATACGGGAGGATGTGAGAGAGCCGTGCCTGGACATGGACTTTCTCTTTAAAGTCCTGTTGAGATCCTCAAGGAAGTTAGGCTGGATGGAGAGATTACTCTTAGGTGACGTGGGGGGCAGTTGAGAGTTGAAGGGGGTGAGAGGGATCTGTTGGGGCGGAGGAGAAAGGACCAGAGGCTCAGGGGGTCCGCTGCTGCGCCGCTGCATAGTGGGAGGAGGTGTCTTCTTCAAGGAGCTCTGTTTCCACGATGATGTGTTTGAAGAGAGCTGCGGCTGCGGATTGACCACAGCCACTTTAGGAGCTCCAGCATGAAGCTCCATGGGTGGAGGAGGAGGCAGGAGCTCCGAGTCTGGAGGTGGAGGAGGGAAGTCACACTCAGGTGGTGGAGACGGGAAGTCCGAATTTGGTTTCCCATGCAGAGAAAGTGGCAGGTTAGCCAGGTTGATCTTGCCTGGTTTCACTGGTGCTCGGAAGCTTGCAGAAGAATCCTTGGATGGTGAGCCCGTCGTAGAAGAGGGGGTAGAGAAGGAGCTAGAGGAAGGCTGACTGGGCTGAGCAAACATGCTCACCAAATCTTCTACTTTTTTCGACTCCTGGTACTCGATGGTGTTTGACTTTATGCTGGAGTTTCGCTGTGGGGTCGGAGGAGGCCTCTTGCCTGCTGAACCAGTTGAGGAGTTGGAGGAAGTAGAAGGGGATTTTTTGATTGGTGATCCCATCTTAGAAGTAGGAGGGCTTGGTGCAGGAGGTGGGGGCGGTGGTGGTGGAGGAAAGTCCAGGCTAGTCTCAGGAGGAGGAGGGGGGAATTCAGGAGATTGGGGTTGAACCTGCCCACCTGGCTGCCATTTGGGCTTGGCTTTCACCACTGGAGGAGACACTGTACTTTTAGAAGCATCCAGATTTCCAGGGAATTGGTTTGCAATCTGCTTAACCAGTGATGGTGTTGGGGAGATGGCGGTAGACAAAGACGATGCTTTAGAGGAAAGGCTGTGCTGCTTGGGAAGGGTGGGTGGAGGCTGATTAGGGCTATGGCCGCCGGAGAAACTCTGCTGTTTCTTTATAGAGGTGGAGGATGGGGTTGGTGATAGAGGAGGAGGTACAGGGGAGACAGGAGAGATGCATTGTCCTGGTTTGGGGGCAGTGTGGGGTGGAAATCCTCCAGCGAAGGTTTTGGGTGGTGCAAGAGGAGGCCCTGGCACCTGTTGAGGAGACAAACACACTGGAGGTGGAGGCAGGGGAGGCCCCTCATCCTGGTTCAGAGGAGAGAAATCGTAGCTCATGTTGGGAAACTTCTGAGCCAGGAATTGCTGGAGGCCATTGGTGCTGAGGGGTGGAGGGTACTTAAATTGGTCCGGGTGCGGTGGAGGAGGCAAAACTCCGTTGCTCTGCATGTGATCTGGGGGAAGCAGGTGCTCCTCCTGTGGAGGCGGTGGAGGGATTAACTGTGGCTGTGGGCTTGGGGGGCCTAACTTTAGAACCGCCATGGCAGAGCCTGGCATAGGCATGGACGGAGGAGGTGGGGGAGGTGGTGGAGGTGGGCTGCTGGCACCTGCTGCTACATTGTTCATTGTTACTGGTTTTGCACACTGTGGGGGAGGGACTGGGGGCTGCTGCTGTTGCTGTTGCATAGCCGCCACTAGAGGTGTCTGCTTGTAGTGATTAGGAGCCTGGGAGATGTTCTGCAGCCTGGCAATAGTGCTGTACTTGGTGAACATGGTGGGCGTTGAGTGGTAGGTAGGATTGGGCAGGGGAGGAGGAGGAGGAGGTGGAGGTGGAGGTGATGGTGGAGAAGGAGAGGACTGAGGTGACACACTGGGGTAGCTACCATGGGATAGGGTAGCTTGGGGCATCTGAGGCATTTGGGGCAAATGGGGAAGCTGGAGAGGGTAAGAAGCTCTAGAAGGCTGTGACGGTGGGGGTGGATCCATTCTCATCTAAAGAAGAGAAGAAGAACAGAGTCAATATAACCATGTTAAATGTTAAAACCATGTCTGACAACTTCTATGTCCAGTAGTGCTTGGCTCCAAACATGCATGAAGGTTAGCAGAGCTGTTGTAGATGCAGAAACAGATTTACATGATAGAAAAACATACACATATGGGCGAAAATGGCAAGAGGACAAGAATAAATGGAATGAGGTGAAGAAGAAGAGGATGACAGTCATCCTATAAATCAAGGCCTATATTTATTGAGGATCTCAGAGTAAGAATACTGATCTAAGATGAGATCATTCTATTCTATTCGGTGTTACATAAAATGTGTCACCTGACTCAGATTACCATTCTTATTCTGAGAATTTAAAAAAATACATTGACCCAGGTTTGCTATGCTGAGGTCAGCATCCAGAAACACTGGACTGGTACCACACACTCTGAAACACGCAAAACTGTTACCTCACATGGTGACCCAGCACCCCAAACATTCAGTTCACTCACTGTACCACAGAAACTCCATCATTTCAGTAGGGTTTACCTCTCTGAAACGCACTCCCTTTCTCTCAGACATACTTTGTTAATACACCATAATGCACGCAAGCTATACTGAGTTAATCTGGCTATATTACACCAGTGCTTTGTGGGAATCAGTTAATGGCAGACACAAGCTATTTTAACCAGTCTCTCACACCAGTCCACCCTGATGAGTCTGCATTCACCAAAACGTACGAGGAGTGGAGCTACTGTACAGTACTGAGTAGTTAGTCGCGTCCAAGTTAAGTGAGGATCAGAAAAAACAAATGTTAGAGTGTGAGGGTATTCACACCCCTAACCTCATTCCCCACCAGTGCATAAGGGCACGGCCTTGCGCGACTTGACTTTTGCACCCTAAGAGAGGAAAGGAAAAGAAAGAAGTCAAAAGTCCCCCAGAGTGCAATGGCTCATCTGTATTTTTGTCGTTTAGGTCATAGAATATCATTCCAGGTCCAATTGAGAGTAGCACTAAATTGTGGTATTTTGTTCTGCTAACAGAACTACTATTCTACTAAGAGGCACTGGTTATCACATAGCATCAGTACATTATCCTGTCAAGCTAGTAAATGTCCTTAGAAGGCATCCTAAGCAAATACATACTGAACTGGATCTAACTTCTGGAGGATGGTAAATCTCTAGGAAGAGATCTTTGATCACTGCTCTAGATAATAATTTTATTAATTCATTACATAATGCCTGTATGCTGTTGTTTTCTTACAGTACAATACTACAGTATCACATGAGCTGACCTGTCACAAAGGAAAAAGAACATAGATCATTAGGAAAGAAAATGAGGGCATGATGGAAGGAGCTTACAAAAGACAGCTACAGTGTGAGAAAGATGGGATGTACAGTTGAAGGGGTGTAAGGCTGATGAAAGGAAATAATGATACGGTGTATTAGGGCACCTTGGAGTCCTCAGACTGGTTGCCTCTCTTCCAAGCTTCTGAGAATATCGAGCTGACCACACTCTGAGAGCGCACATGACCAGAAGAAGTAGTCTCTGACACGCCGCTGTCGGATTGGCTGGAGTGGTTGGACTGGGATTCTGCAGTAAAGAGGGAGATGAGGCTGTAATTATTCCGGGGCACAGAATCTGATCTTCATGAATGTAGCAGAGGTGGGAAATATGCTTTTGTTATTGTGCTTTGCTTAGTGCATTCAGGGTACTAGCGGGACTTCTAAAGCATTAAACAACCACATGCATTATAAAATAGAAGAAAAAAGTGTGACTGTGCTTCAGCCAATAATGTGATTTACAGCTTATTTTTTACTTTTTATTATTGTAATACAGTTCTCTTCTTACTTGGCTTACTTTACTTAAAAAAAAAATTTGAATTGAAATTCTAACATACTGGGGTTTTTTTTTTGCTATATTGCCCACCCACAGTGTCAAGCTCAGCACGATATCACCTCAGCCTAATTCATGTCTCACCTGGTAGACTGGAGGAGCTAGAGCCAGACTTGATGCTGGAGCTGGACAGAGACGACCAGTCATGGGCAGCTTCGGTGCGCTTCATAGCCTCCTGGTAGTTCAAATACAGCTGCTTCCCATACTACACACAAACACAGACCAGACCTTTTAAAACAGCTCAAAAATACCCCAAAAAGCCAAAACAGCACCCATCATCTACAATAGATCTGTTACCTTGGCAATGCGTATTCCATTGACCCACTGGTGTAGAGTTCGGACATCATCGCAGCACAGGTACCTGATGTACTGAGATTTCTTCTGAATCTGAGGGTGCTGCACATGGAAATCAGAATACATGTTATTTCCACTTACGCAATTACCAGAAGAGCTGTGCTGATTCCGTTAAATGGACTCTTCTACATTCCTCTAGGTGGCAGCACAAAACCATAGTCAATCAGTATCTTCAATTCACGTCTCTTGGAAAAAAATCATAATATCGATTAACCTATACGGCATTTATGACAGCAGCTTGAGATAAAAGCAGCATAACATCCATATGATGCACTATATTTTGTGTCTCATCACTTATTAAACACTTCTATCCCAAGCTGTTTTTATTTTAGAACAAAGATTTAAGCTCTGCTTAGGCAGGGACAGCTCCAAAGACGCTGTTTTGTAGGGGTGGGCAGGGTTGAGTATACGAGCAATTCAAAGGGAGGAAAGAGTTTTGTTTGTCTGATAGAAACAGAGTTTCCTGCTCCTGGAGCTAACCCCACACTCTGCATTACATGATTCAGTTTTATATGTATTTGTAAGTCCACATACGTACACTGGCACTTACATGCGTATACAGAATATCAAGGAAGAATCTGACATGGTGCTACTAGAAACACAGCACAATCTCAAAATACTTTAATTAACACACTTGAACAAACTTATTGGCAAAAATGATTATGACAACTCCTACTTATTTTTAAACGCTACGACAGTCTATTAGGTACATCTATGGAGTGACCATCCTTCAGGCATACTGTTGTGTAAAACAACAGTTGTGTTTTGTACCTTGAGGACCATGCAGTAGTCAGTTGGAGCCTTGTATTTGCTGCGGTAGTCCTGCCCCAGGTATACATTCACATGATCCAGCTGTAAGAAGCACACCAGGTCTCTAGAAGCCTGAAATGAATGGAAAAAAAAACAGAAGTTAAAGTCAAATTTGACATTAAAAGATGAGAATAAAGACATATAAACAAGGTGTTAAATGACACACAGCTGATCTTTTTCAAGATTCAACTTTGATAGATTTGAAAAAAAAAAAAAAATGAAGTGCTTTATCCAGCAGGGGGAGTGCTACATGACTGGCCAGGCTTGTCCTCAGCTTGATTTAGGACTACAGATGCCCAGTATGCACAGGATGTGTTCAAATTCAGAATCAGGGCAATCAGATATGCTCTGTAGGCAAGACTAGCATGAAGTGAGGTGAATGTGTCGCAGCTCATGTAGTAGTTGGGCAGATGGTCTGGTCTGGAGTGAAGAACACACACACACATACATGTGTGTACACACACACACACACACACA
>JBBPCZ010000002.1:18436156-18452068 GCA_037974445.1 Brycinus macrolepidotus
TATATATATATATAAAAGCTTGTACATATATATTTTTATTACTTTATATTCCCTTTATACAGACTATCAATTGAAGAGCTAAATCAGTTAATGGAGTGACATGAAGTTGACTAGGACCTTAACAGAAAAATAGCTTCTAGATCAGCAGTCTTGCAGTGAGAAGACACAAACAAGCCCAGATATACAAGAAGCATGATGATGGTTAAGCATGACCTTGCTTGCTCTCAGTCTCATTATAGTAATAGGCACAGTACTGCACCTCCATGACCTCACCCACTGCTGTACCTCACTCCTGTTGCCACAAGCACACTGCACACTTCAGGTCAGCAAGGGCACAATTTCACTTGCTAAATAACAGCCGAAACCTGAGCTGATACTTGAAGAAGTATCTGAACTGAGCTGAACTGTATGAGAAGTAGTTCTGCTACTTTGTTGAAAAGCCCCCACCACAGTTTGAGATAATTTGTCTGACAGTAAGATCCTCTGATGAAACCTGATCCACTCCACAATTCCATTTGCTGTCCACCCACACAGAGACACTGCCTGCGAAACCCGCGTACCACCTGTCTGTCGGAGCCATTAGCACTGAGGATGTTCCCCTTTCTAAGAGAACATATGGCCTTTCGGGCTACTGTAACATTCACACTTTGTATTAACCAACTTTCCACTGTGGAAATAAGAACCAAAACTGATTTAATGATAATCAGCATATGATACAAAAAGCAGCTTAGCCCAAAAGACTAAATAAGGTTGCTCATGGGAAAAATCGAACAAAAAGACCTTCTCCACGTCCCTTCCTCATATATATAGTAGGGTCCAAAAGTCTGAGACCATAACAAATGTTTTTTCCCATCTAAACCTGGAAAGAAACAAAGCACATTTTTGAATCTTTAAGAAAGACAAGTAAATAAACAAAAAACTTTTAAGACTCTGCACTTTTTGTATGTTGCTATTCAAACGTAAGCTCATTTGTGAATGACACATTTGTACACACCGAGGCTTTTGTACAAACTTGTGGAGTCAAACTTGACTGAACACTGTCATTAAAGCAAAAGGGGAACATAGCAAATACTGAAATGCACCTATTTTAATTTTTATTAAAATTTATTAAAATTGTCATGCCAATAATGTTAAAATGTTGTATTTAATTAGAAATGAATGCAGAACAGAAGCATTTTCATAAGTGATATCTGGAACCCACTGTACATCTCGTCACAGTCAAAACCAAACTTCGGTAACTTTAAAGGAGACAGAAGTCATTTTCTTAACAAGATTTAATATATAAAATGCAAAGGCCAGTCTATACTTTTAAATTATGTATAATAATGAACAAAATGGAATGATGAGGTTTTGTTATGACTGCAACAGCACAAACATAGTTATACATTTATATGTAAAAAAAACCCACAGACATCAAGACACACACAGATACATGCTCACAAATACATACACACTCAAACACCATAATATAGATAAAATAACATTAAAATCTGGTTTAAATGAGCTACATCTTTCCCCAGCAGCTCAGAGAGCAGCTCACTTGAAGTGCTGACACATGCACAAACATGCTTTTCACATCAACACTGAGCAAACAGTCATAGTGCTAGACAACACTCCTCTTCATTCCTGAGTGCTCTTTTAGCTGCTGTCATCATGTCCTTTGTACCAAGCATTAAGATGCTGCACACTGGACACTCACTAAACACTCACTGGACTCTCGCTATAGGGGTCACAATTCGGCTTAGTAAGATGATCAAAATTCAAATCATGACTTGTCATGTCTAGCATTATGACCATCAACATCAACACATTACGAGTAGAATATAATGGAAAACTGCAAACTGTCTACAATGCAAAAAAAGAACTAACACCATGCACACTCAAGCATAACAATCCAACATTTGCTGCTTAGTACTCCGTAAGTCACTGGATCAGGTACAGGGTTCAGGTTGAGATCAAGCAAAAAGCAAAAGTCAAAGTCAGCATGCAAGGCAGAACAGTATGTAGCGTCACAGAAAAAAGGAATAAGGCAAAACTAGTCTTCAGGACACAAGTCTGGGATTGTCCTCATAACATTTCAAAACAAGAGAAAGTAGGGAAGCAGGGATAACAGTGCTGTGCAATGTGAGGTTAGAAAGCCACCAGGACAGAATGAACACGTGCAGGAAAAGAGAGAAATCAAGGCGTCACCTTCGTCAGCAAGTGAGAGGGCTTTCCTGCAATGCTTTTCAGAATCAGAGAAGTCTCCCTGTCCAGATACGAGTGCTTTGAGCAGGAGAGAGAGAGAGAGAGAGAGAGAGAGAGACAGAGAGGAGACTTCAGTGCCTTGATTATCAGTGAATACACAGGAAATCTGTGAAAGCATAGATAAAAGTTTAGCAGGTAAATGTGACTGTCCTTTCATGTACTTTGCAATTGCAGACATCACTGGAAACTGAGAGACACATCATCACTGAAAATCATTAGGTAAGTCATATGCAAACACATATAGAACACTCCCTGCCACATTAGATGTTTCGTTTATTTTCTAAGTGAAACTAACAAGGAACCAACTTTAATATGGTAAAATGTTATAGATTTTGGAATAAACAAAACTTTTTCTTTGGAATAAATGAACTATAAAATAACTTTTGCACAGGCCACACTATTCCCCCCCACTCTGTGAGGTTAACCAAATAAGCAGTAACTGTTCATTAAAACATGCAAGGGTGTGTTCTAAGGATGTGTAATAATTTTCACTTCAACAAAACATATCATTTGTCCTTGGGTGCCCCAATCTTCGACATACGACTATGTCCTAAATGAGGTACATTCTTTATTTATAGGATCATTGCCGAGTACATCTTAGTGCATTGGATTTTAAAGTTAAAGAAACAGGTAACAGAAGAGACTTATCGTTATGTAAATTGCTAATTAGAGCATTACATACCAGAGCTGAATGAAGAACCACACATTCGCACACACAAACACATAAACCAGACAAGAGGGCACTTATAGTAACTCAGGTCCTCCAAAGAGCTGCATCCTCCACAGTGAGAACGCCAGGATTTGCAGACAGTTACATACATAGCAATGTAATCTGTGTTCATTTCATCAGGGTTCATGTATGGACTTGCATGCATACACTTTAAGCTGTGCTCCCACCATCAGCAGCACCTGCTCATCCTTTATTTCACCTCTCTGTGGGTGCTGAGACGTGATTTGTTAGAGTGCAGTAGCACTGAGTTCACTAGAGTTCAGTAGATTAAATATCTGGGTCAAATACAGACTGAGATGCATCAATTTTCAAGCCAAAAAAACTTAGAAAAAAGTACTGTAAAGTACTGCAGCCCAACGTATATCCATATAATCAAGTCTGCAGCAGGAGAGAAAGCGGCTTTACGGTAGATTTCTGGCCTTTGGGACAGGCAAGTGCAAACCTGAAGCTTACACTTAATCTCCACATCTGGAGCTCAACTGCTCTTCTATCTCCATGTCTGTTAAGCCCCCCTGTTTGGCAAGTTTTACAGCCACAATCTTTCACTCTATCTCTCTTTCATTTACATTATCCACCACTTGTTATCTTCACTTAGTCCTGAAAGGCTGCCATCATCTTTTTTTTTAAATGACCCGGCACAGTTTTTCCAGTGAAACAGAGTGGAGTGAGCCTGATTTGCTACAATCACATGAGAAGCGAAGCAGCAGTTAATCTCCCCTGTGACTGACGTGCTGCAAAAAGAATCAGAATCAAAAAGAACAGAATCATATTGGTATTAGTAAATCATTCTACTTAAAGAAAAAAAAAAACTTTTTTGGTTTGGCCTCAAATTAATGATGACCATTTTATTTATTTTCTGAATTCATAACTACAAACAGATATATAACAAATATATGAATAAACAGAGAAATGCCATATGTTAATTCAAGTGGATTTCTACCAGTTTTTTGGTGTATAGATGAGTATATATTTGCAATGGCAATGACACTGACAGATATGAACAATACTGAATATTAGCATCAGCCCAGAATTCCTATACTTGTGCTCCCCTTTTTCCATCTTCTGTGCAGTCTCATCCAGGTGACTGAGTCGCCTGGAAAATAGAGCCTCTCCTCCACATCAGTCAAGACTGATGCACCGTTAATGTGACAGAATCTGTTCATTAGGAACAGTCAGAGACTGAGGGGGCTTTGGGGGCTGTTGCAGTAGAGATGAAGAATGAATGACAGTTTGTGACGAGGAAGAGTTACAACGCTGGCTTATTTATAGACCCTTCAGAACATTCACACATATATAAACATATAAACACACACACACACACACACACACACACGCACGCACGTACGCACACGCACACTTTAAGTGTATATGTTGTATTGCTTTGCAGTGGTTGCCTAGGATGAATAAAAATGCACTAGAACTGTAACATTTACAGCCTCACTTAATTTGACTGATACAAATTCCTTTC
This sequence comes from Brycinus macrolepidotus, assembly GCA_037974445.1. NCBI lineage: Eukaryota > Metazoa > Chordata > Actinopteri > Characiformes > Alestidae > Brycinus > Brycinus macrolepidotus. Next base: position 18,440,602 of record JBBPCZ010000002.1, read on the forward strand.
ATTTATATCATTCATAAGCACAGAATCATCATTTGTTAGTCTGGAATCACTGTCTTTGCTGCAGATGAATATACAATGATTGCAGTGTGAAGCAGCTCTGGCCACTTCAAATTATATGTAAGAAATTATGATTTTTGCTTTACCCAAAATTATAGATGATGACTTTAGAGGATTCTAAAATGACAAAGAAAGCTGCATAGCACTGAGAATGAAGGCAGAGTAAAATTAATATGAGTGTCCTGTACTGTATTTTAAAAAGTAGATATCAAGTCCCAAGGCAGAAGATGATAAAAAAAAAAACTATTTTATCATTGCAATAGAGTATTATTTTGCTAAACTTTTATTAACTGATATTGAATTTTATAAATGTTTTATATTTAAAACCACACTATTATTGAGCAAAAAAGTATTATGTTATATGTTATACAGTTCCATGCAAGGGTTTGGACACCCTCTGGCTAAATTACATATTTTGAATGGAAAAGGTGTAAGCACAAATAGCAAACTATTTAAAAAATTATATTTTTACTGTAAAATGTTCATTATTTTATATTTAATTAACACTGGACACACATTGGGCCCTTTGGCAGAGATCAACAAAATATTTAATTTGGCCAGGGGTGATTCCAAATCTTTTAAGGTTAGAGTCTGCATTCAAACAAACATGAATTGGAATATGGGCATGACCATGCCTGACAGATGTATATGCAGCCTCAGCTGCCCCTGTCAGGGTGATGTGGAGAAAACCTCTGATTGTACACACGCCTGTATGAGGTACATGCATTTTTAATGTAATTGTACGTGTCTCTTTGCAGTCAAAAGAAAAGCATGTATTTCAGTAATTTTGTGTTTGTATTTTTCTACATCCTTTGAAATCTTAAGCAGGTCTTTACACCATGTGAAACTTGATGACCTGAGCAACAGAAATTGACCAAATGGACTTAGAATATAATGTTTTCACATTAACTTGCATTAGTAGCAAGTAATGTTTCTGCCTTCTCCTGTAAAGTTACATTTTGGAGACACTTTTTTTGGACAGTGATGATACACTAGTTCAGGTATTCAGTGACTGAGTTTACCTCTGTGCTCGGCTGGCTCTGCTCCTGCAGGCGGTCCTGTTCCGCCGGCCTGGGCTTATCCATGTCCAGCGAATCCATGCTGGACGCAGAGGCCGAGTTGATGCTGGAGCGCGATGAGTGGACGATGGCCCTGGCCTCGTGTTCGCTGACTGTCCCGACTGAGCCCGTGCGGCGGTGGTGATGATGAGCAGGCCTGCGGGTGGTGGAGGAAGCGTATGGGGCAGAGGCCGTGGAGATGAAGGAGGCCGTACTCTGGCGTGCCGCTTCGTCCATGCTCTGTGAGGCGCGCTCCAGCTGGGCCGTGATGTCGTCCAGGGAGAAGTTAGAGGCCAGCGGCGGCCGGCTGTGGCCACTGCCCCCCATGCGGACAGTTGAGGCAGGAGAGACGCGCGTGCTACTGCTGGCACTACCCCCACTGCTACTGCTGCTGCCCCCGCCACTGCTTCCTCCACCACCCGCCTGTTTTGTGCTGTGGCTGCGGCCTGCTGGGGGCTTCTGACGGACTTTTACATCTCCAGGGAGGCCGAGGCGGGAGGAGGAACTGCTGGGCTTTCCAATACCGCTCAACTCCTGCTCGATGGAGGACAGGTCAGCCATCAGAGCATCCAGATCCACAGCGTCACCCTGATTCAGAGCCTCTGTGAGACACAACACGAAAAGAAAAACCACTGCATTATGAGGGGCACAACGTAAGGCATTTCACTGAACAAAAGTATTTAGTGTGACTCCTATTGACCTGTAGGCAGCCCAGAGTGCCATTCTTTCAGAATCTCAGTTAAAACATATACCCAAAAATTATTACAACTATGGAATTTGACAGAACAGTCATATTTTTTATGATGACCCTTAGGACTCCTTGTAGTCAAAAGACATTCATGCATGGACGCTGCTATTCGAGCGTCTGATTCTGCCCTCTAGTGGTAGACTGTTAACATAGCTAAAGACAGTATTTGCTTAGTGTAGACTTTGGCAATAGGCTGCAACAACTAATTAACTGAAACATTACACAATTTCTAGCAATCTCACTTAATTTCAGCATATTTTTTCTAAAGTACAATGGCACCTTGCACTGTTGTTATCCATGTTATTCATAGCATAAAAGCTCCTATTTTAAGGTTCCATACAGAGCTCAAGATTCCAATAAAATTTCTAATGCTTATATCTAACAGGATTCTCCATAAAAATATCAAATGCTAATATATAACGAGTCTTCATAAAAAGATAATATTTAATTTCCCTTAAAGGACAGATAAACAGGTATCCGACAAATCAGACTATTTTGCACAGCTACAGCTACAGTGCGCATGCACTCTTGTATCTTACCATTGATGTTGTATATGGAGAAGCGGTAGGAGAAATTGGCCATGTTGGTCTCCTGTCTGAGAGGAGCTTTCTGCACCCTCTCTGGCTTTCCATCATCCAGACTCTACAAAATACAACACAGACTTTGAGACAAGGCTACACATACTCGGCAAGCGTATGCACCATATGCCAGTGATGCTGGAGTTGTAGTATGTCCCGTAACACATTAACAGTACAAGAAACCCTTGGTGTGGCATGGTTAACACTGGTCTGCAAGATTCTAACTGACACACTCAACCAAATACACAAAAAAAAAAAAAAAAAAAACAAATTGCTCAAGGACTTACACTGCAACTTCCAGTGATACTGAAGCTGTACTTGCCAATACTATGATAACAATGAACATGATACTAAAATAGGTATTATTTAATATCTGATAAATTAGGATAACAGGATCATATAGAAACAGGATTACATTCAGCTATTAATTATAACTTGGGATAAAAAGAAACATCAGGGTTGTCTTTTAGTGTTGATGGTGTGTTTAAAAAAAAATAAATTTAGTCATGGGTGTACAATGGGCGTCAGTGTCTATTTTAGAAGGTCTGGCCTTTTTAGGCCCCCTTTGCCAGGGCCCACTCCCTGCCCCACCCAGTGGTTATGTTTCTGGCATGACAGAAAGGTTGAACATTTTTCACACACATCAGTATCACTTTTGAAGATGTATTAAAGGACCCATATAATTCAAAAACCTTTTTGAAATAAAAGAATTCAATGTAGTATGATATTGTAAATATTACATTCGCACGGCACAGTAGCTAAAATAACCCCTTTCATTCTAAGGAGTAAAGACAGGTTGGAATATGGCCATGTAAACATTAATTATGACTTTTTGATACATAAAACCGCTCAAATGTAATAAGCAGATTTCAGTGGAAAAATACAATACAAGAAAAATGCTAGATGTTTTTAACAGATTTTTTTTAAAGACCACCCATAAAATTTACAGAACCGCAAATATGACACAAACCGAACGACAGCTCCAGTTTGAATTGTGTAAACGAGTTACACTTGTATCATTAAGCCATAAATATTTTGTGTAGTATGACAGGGCATGATAATACATTCAGTAAGAACAACAACAGAGAAAACATTTCATCAAAAATGATGATGGAAAGCATGAAAATACTCTTGTTCTCACATGCCTACACACCTTGGTTAGCTTGTCTAGCTCCCCAAGCCATGCTCCAAACATCTTGTCCAGGTCCTGGTCTTCTTTATCACTGTCCTCCTCAGCTGCATGGTCCAGCTCCTCATCTGAAAGCTGCTCCATCTGAAAGACATCCACACAAAGTATATTTTAACCAAAATAAAACTGGACTTACAGTAAGGTAAGGAGGTCAGCCATCATTAACTGTGACTCTTCAAGGTACCAGAGAAGGCTGTGAGATAGAAGACCTTGCTTCACACTAAACCAAAGAGTCAGTAATTTCATGTCATTGTCACCGATATGAATACATGTTTGCTGTTTGTTTGACTGGCAGAGCCCTTCGCTGACCTCTGGTCTTCAGCTTTTTAAAAAGCTGGCCTGCACTGATGAGTACGGAGGAAGAGAGAACCTTGTTTATCACATCATGCCATCACTCACGACACTATCTAAATCACAGCGTGATTATTTAATGTCTGAAAAGTCTTTGAAGAGTGCGCCCAACAGCACGACTGATTAATTAGAGATGAGGAGAGAAATACTCCGCACTCACACAGGGTAAACAGATGGGGGCCGTGTGTAAGAGAAACAGAATATAACACATTCCAGTCCCTCAAAAACAGCAGCAGGTTTGGACATCACCTCCTCCAGTTATAAATGGTTCTGGGATCCTCCACAAACCGTCAGGAAACACCGTCATAACAAACACATGCCTAACTCTCCTGGCTCTCCAAAACTGCAACACCATACGGACAAAGTGCCTAGAAATGAACAGACCCATTTTCTGATCCAAAAACACATGACTGCCCAGACAGCTTCGACTGTACTGTATGCAAATATTTAAAAGAATAAGCGTAATCCTAAAAGCGTATTAAAATTCCTCTGAACTGCTTGGGTGTAAAAGGAGCTCTTTCTTTAGCTGATGCTGAAACTGTAGAGACTGTACCACAGTGTTCCCCACTACACACTTCAGCTATGTTATGTACAAATTCAAATTCAACTTGATCAGTTCATCACTTCTCAATCACTACAAAACAATGAAAACAATGGATTTGGGTTGATATTTAACTGGCAGCCTACTAACTTTAAATCTTGAGAAGCTTGTACAAATGGGTTAGTAGGGCCTAGGCCTTCTATTCTTCCAATGAAAAAGGGCATTAAGGAAGTTTAATCATTGGTTTCACTGTGATTTATAGCAAGTGATTACATGATTACAAGCGGATTATTTTAGACTTCTGTGGATCTACGAACAATAGCACCATCAAACTGTCATAAGAAAAATAACACTTGGAGAAGATGGGCTGATCTAACCCCAGGTATAGATTCTCACTGCCTGTTTGTATTTCTGTGCCAAATTCATTGCGATGTGCTACATGTAGCAAAGTGCCCCCTCGATTTGTTATCCATTTAGGCTCATTTATTAAGTCCAAAGTGTCCAGTTCTGCCATCCAGAAGTCTGTGGTCAGTACTAGATGGGGTGGACTGATCTGGTTCTAAAATCAGAGACTTGTGGGATTTGCAGGCTGATGCCAATGTCTGATATTTTTCATATAAACATCTGCTGATGCAGATATCAATGCTGATACAAAAATATATATATTTTTTAAATGCTGAACTTGGGCCTACTAGATAACTTGCATACAACATATTTATTTCTTTTAGCAGTAAAATGAGCTAAAAAGAGGAAAACGAGAACAATTTATCACCGTATTACAGCGTCACCTAAACATTCTGATCTTTCAGAGTGTAATAATTATAATGCATTCATATACTCAAAGGCTCAAAGCCATACTGCACATTCACATGAATATGCACTTTTACATTAATACTTCAGTTCAAAATTCATATTCATAAAATAAACTGTGAACAAGTCATTTCAGAAATGTTTAAATATGCTCTATAAGAAAGCTGTATTTATCTGATCGCAATGATGCCATTTTTTTTTTTAGCACCTTCATGGTATTATCTGTATTATATTAGCCTCAAGCTGAAAGCTGTGATACAGCAACAGCAAACAATGATTTGTGGCTTGTAATATGGACATTTGAACCTGTCTGTAACACACTTTACTGTGAGGTTTCATTAAAAATGACAAAATACAGGCTTCAAGACGGTTACTGGTTTTAGCTACTATTTTTAGCTCTGTGAATTGGAGTTTTTTTTATAGATGGTATACAGTGTCAAATATCATATTAGTCTATCTGAGTTTACTTAACAACTCCAAATCGGTTGAAGAAAGTGTGATTTGTTCATTGGTGGAGTTTAAGCTTCCATTACTTGTTAGCTATATTAGCCTCAAATATCCGAACAAGCAGGCTCATCACAGACCAGAGAACACTTACAAACACATCCTTCCATTCGAAGCCTTTTCCATCACTAGTACAGATAACAGGCATTTATTGTTTAAGACGTTAAACAATATAAATTCTAAACCAAATTAATTAACACTTTTAAAATGAGAAACATTATACGGTTTATATCTGTAACTCGTTCTGAATGTTTTGTTGGCAATCATGCCTCTGTAAAGCTCAATAAACAAAAAAATAAAATAAAATGAGAAACATAATGTAGTACAGCCCAAAACATATTTTTATGCATTTTGAACACCGTTTTATGTACATGCCATCAGACACAGATCTGTCTTGTGTACTGAAATTATTTCCTAAATCTTCTCTTTCTCAGTGTATGGGCTGGGGTTTCCTCCACTTTGTAATGTTTGCTGCCTTCCTCTTTATATCATACTTGCCTGATAAGGTCAACCCCTCTTTTAAAAGCAAGTTCACATATCAGATTCTAAAATAATCATCTTAAAAAGCATAAAATTTTTTTAACCACATCCCTGATCATCCGTTATCTATCCATCATTCAGGTTCAGTCTGTTATGGCTCCATCCGCCCTGTTATGCATGACTTTTCTCTCTATAATCGAATTTAATCATCTGTCTATAATTGAATGAAGTTGTAACAAGTAATACGTTATTGTAAATTACTGCATAAAAGGAGGGCCAAACATCTATCATTGAAAAATTATTTTAAATACTACTCACATGTATTTTATCAAAAAAAAAATAAATAAGGGAAAATGATGTGCTGTTTAGAACACATAATTAATGCAGGTTCTGCTATTCTAAAATAAATAATATGCAAGAAGGGACAGTTACATCATTAAAATGGTTAAATAAATGCTAAAATATCTATGCCCGACTTTCCACTGCTTGGCTAAGAATAGTTGTGAAACAAGTTACATTTATGATAAAATATGAAAAAAAAAATCTATGTTTAAGATCAGAACTTTCTGAAGGTTTTGAGTTCCAAAGGCTCTGAACATTAGGGACAACACAAACCATGACTTTCCAAAAAGACAGCAGCACAAATCAAGACACACACACCACATGAACTCCGCACGACCCTGATATGGTCAGTGCAGGACAGAGAGCAAGCATGCAAGCCTGTGTTTTAAAACAGTACAGGGTCAACAAGGGATTCTCTAAATCATAGTTTTCATTCTGAAGTCTTGCTAAATGGTTAAGAATGGTTTCAACATTCTGAATTCAATCATTCTGACCCTCCTCCTCCTGCACTCATGCTTCTTCTAGGCCATCCCAGCTAAATGTTTTTAATGTGAGAAGAGAGTGAGTGAGCGAGTGAGAGTGAGGGAGAGAACAGGGAGGGAATTAAAGAGGAGCTTTTCAGGGAGCAGTGCTACAATTAGCTCCCTGTGGTTAGCTGCCCTGTGATTTGGGCCTAGATTGGCAAGCCTAGGGCGTGGAACGCTCCCTGTCTCTATCCCTCTCTGTCTCACACACACACACACACACACACACACACACCAAAGTAAGCTTCTAACACTCCCTGCTGTCACAGACTGGACCAGCAGGAATGGGTGTGGGTGTGGGTGTTTGTGTATGAGACAACACCTCACACATATGATCTGGGCCCATATTTATCATTATCATCATCAAATACTTTTGAGAGTAGAGCTGCTGATCTAGGATCTTATATATTATGCTTGTATATGTGCCCATCATAATGGATACTTACACACACCTGACTGCAGATCAGACGTATGGCTAGGTGATGCAGAAAAACTAAAGAAAATGAGAAAAAGCCCTCAGGCTCAGAAAGCATCTTAGAGTATAAGAGTTGAGTTACGATTTAGCAGTGCAACGATCATCAATTTTTAAGGCTGGCCCAAACAGCATTTTACAGGCTTTGAATACTCAAATACTTTCTCAGTACTACCCTTAAAAACAATATTCTTTAGGAACGCCCCCAAAGAAGCTAAGAGTCCATTCAGATGTGCTATAACTTTAAATCAGTTTGATTGGACTTCTGTTTGCCTAGATAGCGGTGATGAAGTTTGTTGCATTTTCATAGTCAGCGTGTATGGCTTATTAAAAGACAGCTATTGATATTGCCCATGAAGTCCAAGTTCGCTGACAACTTGGCAAGTTATTTTATTGTTTACTAAATTTGTAAAGGTTTACAGCCACTCATATTGTGCAGGAATCAGCTAAACTGGTTAGTTAGCCTGCTATTTCTGTTTGCATCAGTTTCTCATCTCCATGAGGCTAAATGAGGGCCTGAGAACATGCTCAGCTTCTTCGCAATGAACATCCTTTAGCAGGCAAACAAATACATGTGTATTAGGCTATTTCTGTTTGTTTAAAATTGTTTGCCATTTTAATATCTCAAAGATCTTTATTTTTATCCTTATTATCTGCAGCTGGTGGACTGGTGGTTAGGGAGTTGCTCCTGCTATCAGAAAGTTGTGGGTTTGAATCCCAGGACTGCTAGTGGCACCACTGAGGTACCCTTGAGCAATGTACCGTGCCCACACACTGCTCCCCGGGCGCTGTGTTCCTGGCTGCCCGCTGCTTCACTTGGTGAATGGGTTAAATACAGAGAACAATTTCATGCTGTTCACACTGTGTGCTGTGGTGTGTTCACGTACAACAAAATGAATACTTTGCACTTTACTCATCTCAAAGAAAATTGGTGACTTGCAAAATCATTGTGGGGATGTTCAGACTTTAGCTAATATTACCAGGTATTACATGTCTTGGTATTACGCCCATCGTTAAGTAACTGACATTTTCTCCTGGTTTTATAATAAAAATAAGCAGTGATAAATAAGCTTCTATCTTATTTACAGGGGCAATATATGACTCATAATACTAAATAAGGAACCTACTAATAAGGAACCAAATACCAATATAATAAAGAATATAATTATTCACACCAGCCATGTGATTTTTAAAGCCAGTTCCAATTCCCTTATAGCCAAAAGTCCGATTTTTATTACTCAAAGTATTTTTTGAGGGCATTATGCAAAAAAGGCATTTAAAAGACTTATTTCTCTTAGTCAAAGCTCACACTAAGTTGGATAAATGCTTTCTTTTGTTTGTATTTACATGTATTTACATGTTTCTACCTCAACCCAACAGATGAAAACACACAACTGATATTCCGTCTGTTGTTGTGTAAATATATGATTGTGAAAGTTAACAACTGTGGAAAACAACCACAATCACTTTATAAAACTGTGATCTGCTTAAATAACTGTGATCAAGGCGATTATACAATGTGTGTATTTCCCTGGCTCACATTATTCATGTCGCTAAGCTGCAACACTGATCAACAAAATAAAAACAAATTGCTGATCTACCTGCAGTAGGGCTGGTTTCCGTAAATGAGGTCAGCATTAACGTGAAAGAAAACAAGTGGAAACTAACACAAGGCCCACACAAGTATTAAGTAAGTATTAAGTAACTGCACTCATATTGTTGTAAAAAAAAAAAAAAAAAAAACAGCTCATATTAAATATGATCATAATTGTGAACTGATACATGCTGAGGCGCCCAAAGTGTTTGCACATGAAGCAGTTTGAGCCTGGATTCCATCACATGGCTCACATTGGCTCTGCCTGATAGCTCTGGTGTCAGTCTGGAGCTACAGCAGCCACGTGCAGCTGTGCGACTGCTTTCCATCACATTACACACACACACACACACCCACACACCAAGTGCTTTTTCTCCAAGTGTCCAAGTGAGCACAGAAGACACTGTTGTATGAGGTGCTGGGTGCTCACTACACTTGATGATTTCCAACTACATATGTCAGTTTTATATGGCAATACACCATGGTATAACAATTGGCTTATGATGGTAAACGCTCATATCTCTGCTGCTTGAATCTTCACCATGACGACTGTATAGTGAATAGCAAGCTGAGCACAGGGATTCTCAGTCCCAGGCCTGGGGATCCCACACTGTACTCATTTTTGTGCTTATTCACCTCATCAACTATCATCAATAAGCTACTTTGTAAATGTGCTGTGTCAGGATTGATAGAGTGAAGTAAACACAACAATCTGCGGGACTAGGATTTGGGAACCTGAAGCTTTACTGGCCTTACATAGATGCTGCCCTCTATAGGTGTTAATCTGGAGTAGGAATAGTATGAATATGTAGATAAATAAATAGACAATAGATGTAAAATTGTAAAAATAGAACTTCAATTCAGCAACTAATCGTCATATTGGCGCAACTTCATTCAAAACAGTTTACTGCTCGTACTGATGGGCCTACATGGTGCTCATAGGGCACACATACAAATCAACATGTAACAGACAAGCACAGCAGTGCCATACTTTAGACTGTTAGCTCAGTTTGGCTTTAGTCTGTCAGCCGGTATCCATCATTACTCTGGAAGCACGAAGAAGCTAAAAATAAAATTTGGAAGATTATATTCAAAAAAAGAGGTACTTAAATGAGTAAGTATCAGGCCACAATTTCAATGTTTACATGACTACATGTACTGAAAAAAAAAATCTTACAAGTTCAAAAGCTTACAGAAAACCAGCTGGGGATTCACCCTTGAAACAGTCTGAAACTGAGAACTGAGAATACATGTTGTGACAGCTAGTTGCAGGATGTGTGTGTAAGTGTGCGTGTATGTGTGGGAGGGTAGTCTAATGTGAACAGGAAATGGGCAGGATGTAATGGATTCCTCATTCTCCCCTATGATCTGCTGAGTAAAACATCCCTTCTGATGTGAGATCCCCCCCCACACACACACAAACACATGCATGAATATACACTGCAAAATATGGGACACAGTCATTCTTTAAATTGCACAGTCCTAAATGTAGTTCTTTAATACTCTCATAAAGGAATTTTTCACCAAAAAACAATAGGAAAATATTGGGGGTTACATAACATGCACCACACTACAGAGTCAATAATCATATTTAACAAAACAGACAGCTCTACCCATTACAGAACACAAAATCCTATGACTGACACTCAGCGCTCCACCCAGCACCTCCTCTCATCACTCAGACCAGCAGCCACACAGTGTGATTTCGCCTCTCTCCAGTATAAACACAGCAAAGGAGGAAACATGTGGGTGCTGGTTTCCACTGCACTCTGAAAGTAGTGTAACTGGGTATTCAGAAGAACCTAAAGAAGTGTAAGGAAGTGGTAGGCAGAGGCAGAAAGTAACCTACTCTTTGTATACATTGTAAAGGCACTTTTTTGAGCATAACTATAACATAGTAATTTTACTTTAACTTCAGAATATTTCTGAAATAAAACTGAGCTGGCAACTTTAAGTTTTAGAAGCACAAAACATGATTAAACCTGAAGCTGTGGCTTATGTGTCTTATTGCAGGTGCTTTTTGGATAACTAAAAAATAAGTATTCGATAACTAATATACTTCATGTAAGGTCAAGTTCAAGGAAATCAAAGTTAGCTTAGACAGATAAAAATGTGGTCCAACCTTGAGAACTGAACCTTCTTTCAGAATCGCGTTTATTGGCCAAGTATGTGAGCGAACACATACAAGGAATTTGATTCCGGTTGATGGTGTCTCTCAG
>JBBPCZ010000002.1:18483727-18496346 GCA_037974445.1 Brycinus macrolepidotus
ATACAGATGTGCATGGACACATACACTTACATACTCACATACTCACACACTCACCCACTCACCCACTCACCCACTCACCCACTCAGACACCAGCAATGAGGGCAAAAATATGGGCAAACAATACCTGCATGATTACTCACCCAATCTTCTGATTTAGGCAGATTACAGTAAAGAGTTCGCAGAACCAAGCAAAATGGAATCAAAAGAGGGTGTGATGTTTGACTGTTTATTCACCTGACTCACCAGGGAGCCTACCAGATAATGATATACTGCTCTCATGCAGTTGTAGTATGACATTGGGTACTGTCAGAACTAGAATATTGCAACTGAATCTAAACATCTATTACTGGACATTTTATAGTGAACACTTCAAGCTCTTTTTACTCTTACTTTTATTGGCTTTATTTTTGTCTTGTATCATTCAGTCGTCACTTTTTTAGTCCCTTGTTCAAAGAAATAAACCATTTCTGGAAGCCAGGACTATGACCCATTGAAAACAACAGTTTCAAATTTTGCTAATGATGCTGAGATGATAAGTGGCCTTTAGAGATTTCTGATCATTTTGGCTACTGTGGTCAAATGGAAATGTGTTCCTCTCTCGGCACTGCTCATATCCTTTTCATTTTTTGAAGCCCTAGAATGCATGAAAGCATTTTACTGTGTAAATTTTGACACTGAACAGTGTTTATTGCCTCAAATTATAGTAAAAACCTCAATGGTGGAAAATATGGTGGAAAGAGTCCAAAGTCCCAACATCAAGTGTATGTCTATGGGAAGCATCCACTTCCATTGGCCAGTGCCCATCAATACTGTACTTTAAACTAGACTTAATCTGCATCTGGAATACCCAACCTACAAATGCCCTGAAGAGCTTAACAATGAACCTCAGTGAGATGACGCCTAAAGGTACACCTCAGTCATACTCACCCATTAAAGGCATGAGGAATAACTCTGTCTCAACACATCAGTTCCAGCAAAGCAGAGTGACTCAAAAATCATCAACCAAGGAATTTCAAACACACTCTAAATCTTCAATCAGCAACTTGGCCATCATTATGTGTTGGTGGATTCCTTCCAGACAACACAGATGACTCAGTGAAACTGTGTAACTCAATGAAATGCTGACAGAAAGCGGCTGAAATTCCATTTTAAAGTGATACACGTATTCCATCGTGAATCATAGCATCAAAATGAAAGCTGAAGAGATGGATAAGACAGCTAAATCATTGTTAAAATACTGCATGGAGAGCCAGGGCTCTGTGGCATGCCTTTTAAAGGTGTGCTGAGTGGGTAGAGAAAAACAGCTGGAACAAGTGTGCATTACAACAGCACCTTCAGACATGTCAAAACAGGGGAGAGACACGAAAGCCTGTAATGATCAAATGATTATATGCGCTCTTTCTCTCTCCCTCCAAGAAAAAAAAAAATACACCTTATAGGTTATTTCACAAGTGATGTTAGCAAATTAGACATACACTATGGGATGTCTGACCAGCATACTAATAGTACAGCACTAAGTTCTGAAAAGAAAATTCAAACTCTTCACACAATTTTATGATAGAGTCATCAAAACACTACTGACAGGCCATCAATAAGGAGCTGAGGCTGGAAACTGCTGCTGCTCCCGATTCCCAGTCACACATTTCTCCCCGAGAACTCGAGCCTCATTCTTCTTCTCATTCTTCCACATGAGGAGGAAAAGTTCAGAAAACCTGGCGCACAGAGAGACACTGCAAAATGACCAAGAGAACAAAAAAAGGAAAAATAAGGAAGAAAAGGAAAAAAAGAAAACTGAGTGGAGGAATGAGCTTAGATTTTCCAAACATGAACTTCAACATTACATCAAGCAGATTCAAGAAAGCTGCTTCTGGTCACATTTCACTCTGTTAAAAGCTCTCTGTCCACTCTTAAGCAAGTTAAGAGATCAATCTGTCAGCTCTGGTTACTTGTCTGAAGCGTGAAAAGTGGTGGTAGTGCTAGAAATGGAGGCTGAAAAGTACTAGATCTAACTGCTCTAGAAGACCAGCCTGATAGGCTTCAGAGTGGATTTACTCAAAACAAACAGGCCAGAACAGAACAACACGACGCACTGATTATGCTGGCAAGGCCATGGAGGGATTTGAACAGAAAGCTGAGATGGGGAACACAGATAACTGTGCACAAGTCTCACACTCAGAGACATGGCTGCTGTTATGTGACCCGACAGATAGACAGGCCAGTTCACGATGGCCTACTGTCACACTGTCTTACTTTTCTCTATCCATTCTGTCAGTACTCACTCCCCTCACACTCTCTCCATATACAATCACACACTCGTTAGCACACACACAGGCACACACACACAGCTGTTTTTCTAGAGCAGGTCAGGCCTGATCCAGAGATATTACCACTTGGCCATTGGCAAGTTGCTGCCTTGCTCACATTAAATGCCAAGATAAGACCATACAGGAAAAGATCCACATTACTTTCACTGTTACACACACACGCACACACTTCCTGTCTGGACAGGTGAAAGATATACCTGCACTGTGCATTTTCCTTTCTCTCTTCCTCTATCTCTTTCCCTGATTCCACCCTTCTGTGCTCTTACCATGTATCTCTACAGTTTGACACAGTCTGAGTTAAGAGTAAAGCGAAAGCTGGTTGGTTCATCAGATGACCTGTTTGACTGTACAGTAAGCAACTAGTCTTTTTACAGCTAAGAAATCCCACTCCAACATTTACACCCAAAACAAGCACAATGAATAACTGGGAGTGTAAATGAACACAGTGGAACCTCACATCTCATTAAGTCACAAAAAAAGATTACATTTAGATGAGGGTCAGTGGGATATATGAGATTCCTGACAAGAGTGAAATGTCAGATCTCCCACTGATTCTCAACTCCATTCTTAAAAAGTGGTTTTTAATCAGTATAAAATCAGTTTAAAATGATTTTTCACACATTTAAAAAACTGTTACTTATAAGACTTCCGAGATTCATTAATGTCTGTGTCAGTCTTGCAAATATGTAAAATATGTAATTATTGTCTATAGTAAGCTATTAGTGTGGGCAATAAGGAAAACAAAGTTATATCAGAAAAGCATGCTGTGCATAATACCAACAAAAAATATTACATCCATAAAAACGTTTTTCCAGAGAACCAAAAAGTGCTTTCCTTGCTTTAACACACTCATATAACTCAGTAAGGGGTTGTAATGAGCTCTAGTTGGCTTAAATGTGCTGGGAGCAGAGAAAACACTAATATGCACAGCGCAGGGGGCCTTCAGGGCCAGAATTGGGAAACACTGTCCTACAACATGTAGAGTGTTAGTACTCTGGAACCTGGATCAAGAACCATTGTTCTTTGGAACTGAATTGAAAAAAAAAAACCTTTTGCTTCTTTACCTTTAAGAGTAAAATGTGAGGCTTCACTCCCTTTGAAATCATTTCCAGTCAGCCTCTTTACTGTATACTTAGATATCAAAGCCATCTACAAATCCAGCACAGACATGCTCAGGGCATAAATTCTTCACACCAAGCACTGAGAATGACAGAGACATAAAAACGAATTGTCTTTCTCCTGTTTACCTGCGTACTGACATGAGGCTCAGTAGCCAAAACAAGGGCAGAGCATTGGCAGTTGGCACAGCGGTCCTTAATCAGCCAGTGTTCCTGTGTGTGTTTCCTGCTGCGCAGTGATTAGGGGAGAGCAGATTACACGACTGTGCAGACTGAACACTAGATAAAGGTGGTGCCAAACCTACTTCTTTCTCTCTACTAGCAATCTCTTTCTCTGCCTACAAGCAATGAAGACACACACTTTTTGCATTGGAGTGCTGTCAGAATGCAGCACAAGCAAATCAGCATCACACAGACTTTTAATGACAACCTCTCACACTGAAGAACATCGATAATGCAGGACAAACAGGCTAATGAGGTTTAATGAGGGATTCTAATAAAAAAGATCAGAAGCAATATTCACACGCATCTTTAGTATGTATGAGAGGTGCACAAAATATCTGTCAGTTGGATGAGGTGGAAGGCCAGTAGCACACATTGAAATGATGAACAACAAAAATGAGAAACAAAACACTTCTGTAATAATTCTAGTTTGCTAATCAGATTCTAGGAGAATTTTAGCTCTATGCTAATGGTGCTGGGTAGGGATTAGATTAAACACAGACCCTCCAAGCTTGTAAAAGAAATTCCATGTTTTATTTGAAGCTTGTAACTGACATATTAACATATATTGTGTTCTGTATGTAGCAGATCTAGAGTGACTCCTATAGTAAAGAGCCCTGACATAGTGCTGCAACTGTTTACCCTCTGACAGAAGATCCCCAGTTCGACTGCCGCTCAAATTGACAGTTGGTGATGTTTCGAGGCCTTAACCATAATGGTGTCAATACAAAATATGCCACATTACACATATCAGACAGGCTCATACAAATCCTTTAGGACATTCAAAGCACATGGACACTCATGTCTTATGGGACGGTATTTCATCTACACATACACATGATACTCAACCAAAACAAAACAGCTGCTTAGATTACACGAGCCTAGTTTCTTTCGTGTTGAAAATATTCTACTATAGTTAACTGCACTTATCAACAGCATATTTACGTCTTCCTGGCTTTGAGTTCAGCATGTTCGTTTTCTGGGGTGGATGTGTGACATTTCTCCAGGTCTGCTGTGAGCCTGACCTCTGATACAGGCTATTTGAGGGCATGAACAGCACAGGTTTTAAGAAACCTTTAAATGCAACTTCACAGGACTGCACTTGAGATTTTACAATTTTTTAGACACAATTCAAATGTAACCTTTAAATACTCGGGTCGATCACAGAGCAGACGAGTATGGGAACACACACACTGCGTTGTTGGCTGACTCAGACAAATCCAGTGCCTGGCAATGACCAATGTTTCTTTAAAACAGTGGGTAAGAGGGCATAAGCAGTTTTCCTCTCTTACCCAACACAGACTAGTCACAGCAAAAACACTGCTGTTAGAGAGGACGCTGCATAAGGAAGGTGCACCTTCAGTATAGAATTAGCCGCAGTGACTAACAGAACACCTGGTACATAAAAACAGAAAGTAGAACACACCCAGTATTTGATTCCCGCACTGTGTGAAAGGTGTAATAAAACAGTGCCATAATTCTCAGTGTAGAAAACAATAATCACCTGTAAATCATCCTGCTTACCCTGGGCATGTGAGCGTATGCAATGCTGACAGGTTCTTTTGCGGAGAATAAGAAGCAGCAATAACACCACTTCAATTCCAGCATCAACACACATTGGACTGAAGTATTGTTAAAGTCATTTGTCTAAACAGCAGCGAACATCTGCTGGGAGATGGGTGCCAGTTGTGACTGGAGTTGGGAGCTGTAGTGGGCCATATGAGTTGGTTCTCTAACTAACGAACCAAGAGGAACCAAGCTGATGATTTAAATGCAGATACATAGCATATGTCACATACAAAACAATGCAGGACAATAATGCACATATTCTTTGTACTAAGCATAAACGTGGCCTGTCACAATTTTAACAATCACCTGATCAGTTATTTAAGCTGCAGTTATTATTGTCCACAGGCGATAGTTTTCATAATCATGTGTTTTTTTTCTTCAAACATAAAATGAATTTAGTGCAATTTCATCTATTTGATTGATGCAAATAAACAAACAGAAGCAAGCAGAAACACCTCAACACTGGTCTTATAACACCATTAGGGGGCACTGGTGAGTTATGTTTGTTTATTCAAGCTTGAACTAGGCTTGAACTTGAGCTGCATACAATGAAAAAAAAAGACAAATTGTTCATTAAAACTATTCCTAAGGCCTAAACATATTATCAAATTGCCACAACTTCTGTTGCGAGTCAGTTGGTTTTGCTTTTAATGTAGATGCAATTCTAAGCTATTTTCACTTTTTGATCTGCATTTCTCATTTAATAATGTACTACTGCTGCATTTATTTTGTAAATGTTAAATGTTGCATGTGCCACAAAATCCCATTCCAAGCAAGAAAACAAAAGGAACAGGAATATATTCCTCACTACTGTTGCCTTTAACTGATGAAATAAATCAGATGAAAAAAAATCAGAAATAAGCCCTTAAATATCCAAATTCCTTTCTGGACATGCACAAACACTCGCTCAGAAACTAGCACAGTGCATCCCAGGATAAAAGCAACATTGTACTTCACTCATATAGTGAAAACAAGGTAGTACACAGAAAACTCCAATTGTATTTTATTATCAGCGCTGTAGGAATCAAACCTTGTATCTTCATTTTTGTCCTTATTTTGTACAATTTGAACATGACATTTACACTGTGCCAAAATTTCATGACAAACAAACTCTTAAACTTTTCATGCTACTTCTTTATTTGAGGTACAAAATTTTGTTCTGACAGAGAGGACATGGAACATTATTGTCTTCCAGTTATTCTGAGTGCAAATGTTACTGAGTTTAACATCAGAGTCTCTGAATGTGTCACCAGTAAGATATGAACGTGAGGTAAAATTGGGTCAACAGCCTCTTCCTTAATTTCCAGTGCTTCGATGCTACGTGTTCTCCTTTTCTTCCCTTTCTTTCCCTTATTTGAGTCCTGGGAAGTTGGCTAATCGTCAAATGGCATTAACTGACTTACCATTTAAAAGGTTCCTGTTTCTTATCTCCTTTCTTCCTTTCTCTCTCGTTTTGGAAGGACAGTTTCAGTCCTGGGAGTGGTGGCTGGGGGTCATGTCGCAATGTTTGCTACAGCTTCCAATTTAGGTCACATACATTCACACAGACCACCACCATTCGTGTCTTTATTCACCATTTGCTTCTCCTGCAGGACTAAAGAGTGTGCATGCAGTTAGGAGGAATTCTGGGCATGCATTCTCCACATCAGGACACTTGGGCCCTCGAGAACTGCACCCACCCTACTTTCACAACCACATGATGTCATTCCAGCAAACGAGGCCAGTTCTGGAATGGGGACTGTGCTGGGCTCAAGTTTGCACATCTGGTAACAAAGCAGTTAGCTCATCTAGCAGAGACTGAATTTTAAGCCAAGGTTCACTTGGTAAGTTCACCATTCAGTGTAAAAGAGCCAGTGTGTGGTTAGATATGTTTTAGGCTTTTGAGGAGCATTAAGTGTTACAGGCCAGTGCTCCACTTTCTGGCACTCTCCCGAACATTTTCCAGGATTATTTTCTAGAATAAGCAAATCTTAATGACCCCCGAGCACAAATATCCTACTGCGTTCTCAAGGCTAGAATGAGGTAAGCATATCCGGCAATGAACAGATCCTTTACTAATTCCAGTCACTGCCCTCAAATAAAGGGAAGACAGACTGAGAGATGGAAATGATCCAGCTTCTTCCATGGTGAAATCTTTCACGCCGACTGTGCATGACTGTTTCCACTGCCCCTGTCTCCTATGTGAGAGAAATCCAAAATGGGTGAACCCAACACAACTTTACACCAACCATGAAAAAATGTCTCAATTCCAGCTTGTGGAATGGATCTGATCAGCAAAGGGCACAGCTGCCAGCCGCAAATTCCAACATGTCAGAGTTTGTGGTCTTTTGATTTGTTACAAAAATGCCACACAGTTGTCTCTTAATTATGTTCTTAACTTGCCAAACCAGCAGGGCTCATTTTAGTTTAGTGCAATATATCTAGACACTACTAGCACCTGATGATAGAAGTGGGGTGAAAAGGGCGCAAGGAGACAGTGAACTGGTCAAGAATTAATCTACCCTGAACATTATCTACAGCGCCTGCCATTAGAGTGCTCATTCACGGTCATTAGATATTTCTTTAGAAAGCCCTTCTCCTACATTTTTTCCTACATTTTCCTACAGATTTTTTCAATTGTTTTTTCCCCTGAGGACCACTTATGACATTTCTGTAGGTTTATGCATCAGACATTTTCTCCATGACCTTTTTACATTTTCCAGCCTCCCTTTATTACACAGGCTGTTTCTGTTGCTGTTTTTTAAACTGATGTATGTAAATGATCTCTGTTTTGATTGGCTGCTCTCTATTTTAAAAAAAGCAGTTCAAGCTGTAACACTCCTTCTAACTTCAACATGCATGGGCAAAGTCAAACTGCTGTAGGCTGCATAAGTAGATATATGTATCTTAGTTTTTATGACATCACAAACCTAGTGAGCTCCAAATAAGCTGTTTTTGCGGCTTATTTTCTATACACAGACTTGGGCATCTAGCACTTTTTAAGTAAGGAAAATGGCCCTTAAATCATGCAGACAACTAGGTGTAGACAGATTCAAGAATAAAATACTCATCCCACCCAGTTGGTGAGTCTGACACTGAGTTTATGCTCCAAAGCAAAATTGAGGGTTCAGAGGCTGTGAGCTGTGCTTGCAAATAACAAATGGTCTGGAGTGGCCTCTTTCACAATAACAACTTTTATTCATTATGTTTATTCTGGGAGTGCTGTCAGATGCCACTGAGCTATGCAATCCACTTGGTTGGCAAGCAATTGGTATTTCTGAACTCTCCTCCTCTCTGCCATTTGCCCTCTCTCCATGGCATCATGCCAAGCTCAAAACTGTACTGTATCCCCCTGGGTAAGTGTGCAACCCAGGGCAATAATTCTCAGACATGTTCAACAATAGCCTTCTTTTGTTAACCATTTCAAACTGAAAGCATCTAATCAGTCAAACATACGCTCACTTTCAACTTTGTATGAAATTGAATCTGCACATCTAAATAAACAACAAACAATGAAGACACAGTTCCCTCATTTCACATGAGCCACCTATGTGCTTGGGAGCAGATTGGATCAACCCCCCTCCACCCCCCAACCCTAGGATGGCTGGGCTCTATAAACAGCTGCATAATCTCTGAAGACCCATCAGTATCCTGGTTCTGCTGGATACTTTGGTTTCACAGGAAACAGAACAAAAAAAAAAAAAAAAGCATGACATGATCTCCATACGGTCAAGCTACACAAACAGACCGGCCACCCCATGGGGAGTGTTTCTCCTAAGACTCTGTGTTTAACACGCTTGTTTGGTGCATCATGAGGATTAAAACATATTCTTGTCGGATCAGTCCATATCCCCTTAACTCAACACTGAGAATTAATCCAGGGTAAAGATGGACATCACAATCACAGGGGTAGAGCTGCAAGAAAAGAGTGAATCTGAGTGGAAGCAATGATCCGATCAGAAGGAGAGGGCTGGTGTGAACCTGAAGACCCCATGTCTTCCAGCCGGATTGATGGTTTGTGTGAAGCTCGGCCGGATCTGCTGATGTTTACTGCAGCGCCACCAGCTCCAGCCTGCAGCCTGCAGAGCCCAGCACTGGGGGAGGAGACGCCAGGAGTCACGTGACTCCGGATAATCACGCCAATCTCACTACATTCCCAGCGTTTAATGTTGAAAATATGACATTGAATCTGGCTAAAGACAGAATGTAGCCCTGGTTCTGTATATACAGAGGCAGTGAGACACGCAGCGCAGTCTCTAATATGCAGATCTAGGGCTGGGTCGTGGTCAAAAACGCAATTCGAGGGAGCCGAGGAGCACTGGAAACCCACCCTGGTGTGAGTGTCTGGAGAGAGCTGTGTCCAAGCGGTTTATTCTTCTGTTCCTCCCTTTTATACTCGTTTCACACAGATCCCTAATATATTCTGCTTTTTCCAGGTGTCGCCTTATACAGCTTTACCTAATAACCTATTCCTGAGATCCACACACACACACACACATACACACACACCACATCATGTATGATCCAGCGCCTGTCACTGCAATTCCTAATTCCCAATCCTAAAATCCGGTCATCGCTTCCAAACGAAATCGAGAAATGAGACAGGATTGGTCTGATCAACACTGATTTCTGTCGTTTCTCGACATCATTTTTAAGTAAAATATTGAAAATGTATATCTATATGTATATAGATGAGCCCCGTTCTTCTGCTGGCAGGGCTGTGCCACTGCGCGCTAATGGGCTAAAACACATTTTATGGAGACGGGAATGAGAACAGGCTCCATCAAAGATGCGTGCAGTAACCAGTTGTGAATTGATCCCTTAAAATAAACAAGAAAATGAAAAAGGCGTGTTACCGTTATGAGTCCAGGTTGCCGAGGGTCGCCTCGCCCGGGCGAATCGGTAACAATGGTGCGAGGTGGGGGAAGAGAGAGGCGACGTGTTGCGTAAATGCAGCAGTCCTAACAGGGGGACAGTGTTCAGGCAGTGGGCCCTCGCCCCTCTCCGTCTTCACCGCCCGATCCGTCCAGATGCTCCGTCCGCTCCCGATTCCATTTACTCTCCCAGTCCTCCCAGTCCGGACCCGTTGCTGGACTGATGCGCGCTCCGGGTGGCTCCGTTTCCTGTCCAGGCGCGCTCCCGGCCCGACCCACCCACAGCACGTCACCCAGCCCATGCAGACCATTTAAACAGGATTTACTTCACCAGCATATTTAAACAGGTACTTATCACTGCTGTGACTTTAATGCACAGTTTTAGATTCACTATCATTTGAACCAGAAATTAGCATGTACTTGTTCTGGATTTCCTCCAAAATTCTAGTAATTTTTTATCATACTGTTATACTATTACACGATAACAGTATGATCTTGTCTCATACCTGTGACAGTAATACAGCTGTTTATTAGAAATGTTGTGAAACTAGGAGTTTTTACCTAGACTTCATGTACATAATTCCAAGTTTATGCTATTACGTTACGAACTCAGGGCTATAACAAAAGTATATATTAAAAGATGTATTCTTTTGAACAAAGTAAGTAAGATAAGATACGATAAGATAAACCTTTATTGGTCCCACAAGTGGGAAATATATCAACATCATAAAAGTTCATGCACACACACACACACACATGCTTTGCGTTTTAATCTGTAATTGTTTGTTGTGTTATGCTCATTTGTTTGTATAGTCCACCTCCAAATATATACATGTTTATATTTGCAAAACTATATTTGAGCCATTCTCTGGGAAAATGCCCTGCACAAATCAGTGCAAGCTATATCAGAGGTCCTCCATCCTGACCCTGGAGGAGTCCTGCCCTCCATAGTTTAGTGCTTTCCCTGTTTGAACACATGTGCTTCAGGTCATATTAGGTTAACAAGTCTTATCTGAGTTTAACTGTGCACATTAAGGGAGGAAAAACACAAAATTATTTATGGCACTCTCAGATCAGGACTGGGAATAGCTGCTATCATTTATGTTCTTGGCCACTTATATGAATGTTTTCTAAATCCCTGATGCAATCTATAATCTCCCATATTTACATATTCCTATGTTCCAACATATTATAATAAGAGCCTCATAAGAGGCCTTTTGTACAACTGTAATCTGTTTCTGATATCTCTCTGTAAAAGGGAGGCCAGTGTCCTGGCTAACACTAAACACAGGCTCTTGATTATGTGCTTTATACAACATTATCTTCATACTTGTCACCTTTTCCACACACACGCTTTGAAACGATGTATGCGAATAGTTTTTAATCCTCAGTTGACTTATGACACACAGTACTTGTAATGCACTGTAGTATTTAGTCTATCTAAAACTATTACAGTGTTCTTACTGGCACATTGCTAATAATGTATCTATGAGACTATTTTCCAAATTGAAAACTGCATTCTTTTGCTCTGAATAAGTGAAAACACAAGTGAGGGGAGATACAGCATTGCTACAAAACTAAAAGCACACAATTTGTACAATTTATATTTATATTTATATTATTATAGCCAGCAACATTAAATAGTGTGGCCTACTTGAGCAAGGTCTTATATGAACACAACTAGCAATCGTATAATTTCTGTAGACAGTTCCAGTAATGGGATGAAAGGTAGTGCAGTCCCCAAGCATCCTCTTCTCTTCTCTTCTCTTCTCTTCTCCATACACTGACTAGATGTAGGTGGGTAAGGGGAGCTTCCAAGTTGTAATATGAGCAGCCTATATGAAGAGAAGACAAGAGCACAACAGTGATTGTGGTAAGAGGGTATAGACTAACCACATCTAAGACACATGATGAGTCATCACCTCACAAAGTGAAACTGAGACCACTGCAATCTCAGCCCATCTTCTACTGTCTCTGCAATCCACATGATCTTCTTGATGATTTATTATTAAATTGTCTTGCAAGCTGCTGTTTTGAAATAGGCCTTTGCCCCTCATTATACTGTAAATTAAAAATGAACAACAAAGCCTCATCGTTTTGTGTGCATTAATATGTATGTGATGGACAGAGAAAAAATAATAATAATTAAATGCCCAAACAAACACTCCCTCCTGTATTTGGTCTTCGATGAAGTACTTAGTTTCTGCATGGATTTGATCTGTGTGTATCCTGCCTCCAAGTGGCTCACACATGTCATTGCAAGACAGAGCCTGAAATGGAATTTAAGTTTTTTAGTAAAATACACTAAATTGTGTCCCTCTGAAGGGCAACAAACTGTTAGTGACACCTTTAGGAACAGCTTTGTATTTTTATTTATATTTATATGTATCTGAAAAAAAAAACATATATATACAGCCCTTTCGTTTACATGAAGTATCATACATACATGCATATATATATATATATATATATATATATATATATATATATGTATATACATGCATATGTATGTATGTATGTATGTATGTATATA
>JBBPCZ010000002.1:18503063-18517624 GCA_037974445.1 Brycinus macrolepidotus
TGTATGTATGATACTTCATGTAAACGAAAGGGCTGACTTTTGCCCAGTTATTTGTCCTTAAGTTTGTAGACCTTTGCCTACCCAACACCTAACATCTATTGAGTTTTATCTCCTCTTTACTGCAGTAACAGCCTCTACTGTTGTGGGAAGACTTTAAGCTAGTTGTTGGAACATTGCTGTGGGGATTTGACTGCATTCAGACACAATAGTGAGGTAAATTACTGATGTTAAGTGAGTACATGATTACAATGTTTTGGATCACAAACATCACTCCTTCTCAACACACAGGTATTAAATGGAGTTTCATCACTCCAGAGAACACAGTTCCACTGCTCTGCAATGCGGAGTTGGAGGCTTTACACACCTCTAACTGATGTTTGACACTGAGCATGGTGACCTTAGGCTCATGTGCAGTGTGCCCCATTCGACTGAAAACGCTTTTCTTTGAAGATTATACAAGCTGTGTTTGTAACTGAACACCCTGGTGCACCTTAAAGTAAGGACGAGTGTCAGGGTACTTTCAGGCATGTACAATCATAAATAATGACATTAAAAAGATCCAAAGGCACAGAAGAACCACTTTGATTTCTTAAACACCTTTAATAAATATTTATTTACGGAACCATTTTTGTAAATGATTTGTCTGAGTGTGAAGAACCATTTTAAAGCCTAAAGAAGTTCTGGAGAAAAGCCTCTACATTATGTAAAGGTTCTTCATGCATCTCTTTTTTAAAAGTGATTCTTCTGTGGCATCTCTCAAACAACCCCTTATATTACCTTTCTGTATGGACTAGTTTACAAACAATTAGGGCAGAAGTCTATACATCTTCATTTTGTTTTATGTTAACTTGTTTAATTATTTTTTTCTTCTATAAAACGAAAGCTGGAACAAGTTTCTTACTTTAGCCTCTCAGACGGCTGCAAGAAATGGCACAGGAAATTTAAACACATGCCAGCGAAGCACTTTTTCTCTTTTTTCTTTTTTTTTATACTGAAAAAAGCAGTTTCGGTACATAGAATGAAAAAAAAGTGGTGAAGAAAAAGGAAAGTTGTGACGCATTGCTGAGAGGTCCCAAGGCCCCACAATGCTCCTTCAAAGCCATTTCTATAGAAAGGGTGGAAAATAGACAAAGACGGGTGGGCTGGGCTGTTTAAACAAATGACACAAGATGATATATTTATAATTTATTTGCATTCATATTATTTGCATTCATATTCATATATGCCAATTCCACTTTCTCTGCTTTTTTCAATATATCAAAAGTGAATGAGACTTTTGAAAGACCTCACTAAAAAGAAAAGAGGTTGACATTCAAAGACAAATGAAACCGTTGTGCCATGTTGTCTCTCGGTTTGTTAGGTAAATCGTACGGTGTGGTTGGTGCAGTCAGTTCACCTCCTCTGTAAGTTTCTAAACCCGCGTGTCCTCCCATGTGTCGTCTAGAACAGGAACCAGGTGTCTTCTGCCATTTCTGAGAGGCAGCCATGCAGAGATGCTTGACTACAGAATCATTCACATCACTGCTGTCCTCTCCGTCTTCCAGCCAGCATTTTCTGAGGTCTGCTGTCACCCCAAGATTGACCCAAACTGCAGATCAGACATAAAAGGTTTGTAATTCATTACGTTATTCAGTTTAAAGATTAGTACCGAGTTTGTGGGTGTTAGAATTATGAATGATCTGGTGTTGTGAAGGGACTATGTGCTCTGTACCTGCATATGAAGGACTGTAAGTCTCTTGCGATGATCTTGACTAGAAAATTGTGTTCTTGCGTGCTTATCTACAGCACATTGACATTTATGTAGCAAAGTACAGACACTACTTTAAATTTGTTAAAGATACTTTGCAAAAGAAGCCACTTTTTTAGCTAAACAAAATGTTTCAGACTAAAAGCTTACATACATAAAGTGAAAGAATAAAGTACATTTTAGTGACAGGAGGAGGAGGGTGGTGACAGACCACATCCTGACACTATAAAAACATCCCGACTCTTTTCTCACCATGACCTTGTACACAAACAACAGAAGGCTCTATTGTGTTTTCAGACAGGAACCTGGTAATACGCAGAATAACTGCAGAAAATGCCACTGGTGAAATCTCCTGCTCAAGTCTGAACGACGATGAAGACAACATTCACATCAGTCTACACAAAGAAACATCTGAACTGCACTCAACCGATTTCAGCAGGAATCAAAAAGTGAACGACTCAGAGCCCAAGCACAGATTTCATGTATCCGTTGAGAATAACACAATCCGTTATTTTATAAACACACCTGCAATCAATGACACGGGTCTTTACTGCTGCGTGGTCCTGCATGGCCCCACTGACCTCAGAAAAACCTACACACTGCTACTGGTTAAAGGTACGACAAACAGAGGCCAACAGGGATAATTACCATTAACACAGTAAATACACACACACACGCACTACATACACATATATATATGCATACATATACATTATATACATATATGTGTATGTCTGCAATGACAGTGACTATATCTATCTATCTATCTATCTATCTATCTATATATATATATATATATATAGATAGATAGATAGATACATAGATAGATAGATAGATAGATAGATAAATAGATAGATAGATAGATAGACAGATAGACAGATAGAAAGATACATAGCTACATAGATATAGTCACTGTCATTTCGAAACCTTATAACTCTATTGGTCTTGTTATTTTGTTGTTTTTTGTTTTTTTAATTTGTTTTGTACATCATTTCAGCTTTTTCACAACATTCAGAAAGCTGCCAGTTTCCTAATGGACTAATAGAAGTGGTCAAAAAATCCCAGAATAAAATATTTTAAAAATATATACATTGCAAACTAATTCTTTAATTACACCAGACCAGTCCATAAAAGTGAGATTTTGTTTGTTGCTTTACAAAAACATGTTATTTTTTATTATTAACACAGTTTGAACACAGCAACTTTCCTTTAGACTGGGTGAACTTTTAATGATGAACAGACCAATGATAATAAAACCTCTTTACGTTAACTTATATTAAATGTAAAGAATGTTTTCCTTTTTCTGTAATGTTACCATTTTGGAGACATTTGTTTTTAACAGTAACATTACATAAAGATGTACTGTGTCTGTTGAACTGTTTTCTACATAAACAGACACACACAATTATATACCTAAATATAGAATATATTTTGTCAGTATATTTTGTTCAAAATACTCATATTTCCAAGTATCTTCCATTTTACAGAAAAAGAAATTAAATTCTTAGCTATTAATGGAAATTAATGTAAAGAGATTTTATTCAAATTAACTGTAGGACATTTCTATTAGTCCATTCATCATTACATTTTTACACCACATGAGGAGCAGACGGAATTTTCAAATAATACAAAGTGCAGCTGGAACAGCAATAAGAAAACTATATAAATGTGTACTCTGTTTTTGACCCCTAGATTCACTTCAGTCCTGTTCACATGAGGGAAGCCCAGTGTCCAGGCAAATGCTAACTGCGGGCTGTGGGTTATTCACTTTGTACAATATTACTGTCACAGTTCTCATCTGTTGCTTTGGTGTGAGTCCCCAACACACAACACCCCAAACACAATACAAACAGGTTTTCCAAATACAAATGTTAATGTGTAATATGTGTATAATATGTATATGATAAGTTTTTATTCCTACTTACAAAACACAATACAAACTGTGGAATCCACTGCATATTAATATGGCTATTCAAATATTAAAAACTGCTGTTTCTGTTTCTGAACCAGTGGAAACTTAAGCACCAGGACACAGAACAGAGTGATTACTACAACACAAAGCCAGGAGAATTCAGAAGAGTCAAGTGAGCTCAGAATCCAGCTCCAGGTGCCAGTTTCTGCCCACCTGTACCCATCTGTAACTAAACAAGCAGCCAGGATGATGTGCCTATTAAAGACCACTGATCTTCTATCGTATGTCACAAAGACAACTGACCACTGTACAATGAACCTATACACAGTGTACTATATCAACAGTTCAATGCATTTATTGAATTTAATAAGTGGGCTTGTATTCTGAATTCTTATTATATCTTATAATTGTTCATTTCCCTGGAATATTGCGGCATTTCACTCTTACGAAAACCTTATGTTAATGGTATTCTTCATGTGAGTAAAACCTACCAATGTAACGATACTCTGATGTATGTCATTTGTGCACAGTGTTGTTGAAAACCTTGTTCAATAAAACAAAATGTGCTCATTGTTCCATTAATTTGATCTTGATTTTGATGATAAATATTAGCCTCATATGTGAATAATTACCAAAGAAACCAAATAAAATCCATGTTTGCCACATCTCTGCCATCTCATCTCCTTTTTTCCAAAGAATAGCGTGTCAGCACCACTGTGGCTTGTTATAAAACAAGCCCTAAAAAACAATTTGAGCAAGTCTGACGTGCATGCTAAAATAATACATTTCATGACTTAGCACAAGTATTTCGCAGAAATGCCAATATTTGTTTCCATTCTTGGTTATCAGAGTTTCAATCTGAGGTAAGCTGAGAGTGGCTATCTGAGCTGGGCTCTAACCGAGTTTATTCATTTCGCTGATATGTTGCTTTTTTGCACTTGCACGTTCAACATTTTCCCTTCAGTTAGCAGCAAACGTGCACTGCATATATCATGCAAATGCAAAAAAATCAGACTCTATTCGGGCAGTTACCGTCAGCTTGAGGTTTCCTGCCACAGTAATGATGTCACAAAGCTTTCCACAATAGTTAGATTTTCAAGCATAAAAAGACTTTGGGCAATACCCCCGGAGTTACACAATGTTTGCCATCCTGGTCACAGTGATCATGGGCATCCCTCTGGGGAATGGTGAGTACCTGAAATGTTTAGGATTCTGTAGGATTCTATTACAGATATATTGACATTTACTAACACTTTAACCTTTCTCTGTTCATTTCCAGCCTTGAAGGTTTCACAGCCGTATTACATAGTGGCCAGTGAGGGCCAGGCAACTTTGCATTGCACCTACGAGAACAAGATACAGCCAAAGGAAATGCGAGTTTCCCTGTATAAGGGACTGTATGGAGAAGAAAGGATCTGCAGTGCCTATGTCAATGCATCAGATTCCCAGATAGTGGCAGAGGGTGAAATGCTCTGTAGGGGTAACGTAAGCAAGGGCAAAGTGGACCTGACCATCTTTGGCTTGAAGGGGGAGGACACAGACCTCTACCGTTGCCAAGTGGATGTCATCTTTCCACCTCCATACCTCAGCAAGTTTGGGAATGGAACACTGGTGTACATTCCAGGTAAGAGTTCAAGCTCAATCAAGATCTATCCATCTGTCTAACTGGTTATCTGTTCAGCTGCTCATCTGTTCAAGAGCTGAAACTGGAATAATACAAACTGTGGAAACAATGTCTTTACATTTGTGTGTGAAGAAGTTACTTTAATGACCTGTTGTAACAGAATCCTGACAGAAACCCCCAGTTGGAAACTAGGTGTGATGTTTTTTTTTTTTATTTGAAAGAAGTTTAAGTAGCCAGTTTTAAAAAAAATCTCATGAAGCACATGGATGGGTCAGTATATTTTTAGTCCACGCTTCTCTAAAGCTGAATTTTACCTGTTGTTTTACTTTGTAAATGCAACCACTTTTTGAAATATGGTCACTTTATGAGCTAATAAGCTGTAATGTGTTTTGTCGTGTAAGTTGACCTGTCTCATACCATTCACAATTGTGGCATTTGTTTATGTTTGTATTTATGTTTGTATTTGTATTTGATGAACATACATTAACATATGGCAAAAACAAAGCCATGCAAGGGGCTAACAAAGGCTGAGGTAACTTAAACAGGGCAGGAGACCCCACTAAGGTCTTCTGAATACAGCAATGTGTAGATTTCAAATTAAAAGTGAACTGTACACTTGCAGCTACAGAGTCAGTGTACCTAATAAAGTGACCACTGTGGATGCAGATGCAGAGACACACCTTGTGTTGACTCTAGAGGGCGGCAGAGGGCATGCCAGGGTGGTATGTCTTCTGAGGGCTGTGGTTGATGCAGTGGAAACGGGGCCTCCCCAGCCTTTAAATGGAGACAAATCACTAGAAACGTGAAGCTTAGCTTTGACGTCAATAGCTCTGTGGATCCTTTGAACATATTTTTGATCTGTGAATTAAAGTCTTTGTTTTGAAGAATTTTCCATTTGACAAAAACGTTCGACAATGTCACTCAGCAGGAAATGGCTAGACTGAATTCAAATGAATTTCCTATTATGCATTTTCCATTCTAGAAATCCCAGACTGCCCCACTGAACACACTCAGGCTAGAATTCAAGACAACCCGGAAATTACACCCACCCAAACCCCTTCATTACCTCTTATTCTGATCTGTGCAGTGCTCATAACCACCACCATCATCCTCATTCTGCAGGTAGGATCAGGCCGTCCTCATAGTGGACATACTTCTATTTTCTTCTTTTTTTAAGTTCTACACCACATAAAAATGACGAAAATCAGTGTTATGTTGTATGTTATGTTTGTATCCTGTGTGTGCTACACATGTTGCTGTCCCATTCATTTGTGTGCTCATAGTCTACTAACTCAGCATCTTTAGACTAATAGAACTACATTTTTTGTTACACTTAACGCTATGCATAACGATAATCTGCATCATAGTGCAATGTGGTATATAAATAATCTTTTTAATCAAATGTTATTCATGCATTGTTTGTATTTTTATGGCCAGGTAATGAACATGATCCTGACAGCGCCGAAGTACAACCACATGTCCCATATGGTCCCACAGAAAGGCAATTACAGTAACTTCTGGTGACGTCCTGAATTCAACAGCGACCTTCAAACAAGTTCTGCATTATTACAGAATTGCTACTTTTTCATTATTAAAAACTGTTTCCGTTTTATCTAAAGGTAAAATTAAAGTGTATTTATGTTTGTATTTTAAATACATGTTTGTGCTGAGGCCTTCATCACCGAACAATGTAAGTCAGCCAGGTTTACTTAATTTCAGTTAAAATGTTGCATTTTTTTTCAAGTGATACAAAAAAAATAACAACAGTACAAAAACAATTATTCATGGAACTTCAATAAACCAAACACATACCATAATATTTTTCAGTCTAGTCACATCGGTTAAATGAATATAACATCAACCGCTTACTTTGGTTAAAGAATAATACAGTTCGAACTTCAAACTAACTATGACCTGAACTGCTGTAGATAACTTGCATGCTGTTGTGTGTGTTTAAGTGAAACGTGTGCGCTAGAACATGAGTTATTTTCACTGGTTCTTGTGCAGTTTTTTGTGAAATGTCTTCCTTATTTTCAGTTGGAAAAGAAACATTACATGACATGTTGTTTCCTATGGAAGTGTACCAGATGTTGAATATTGGCAGGAACTGTCCTATCAGTTAAGTAAACTCTGTGAAACCAAACATGTGTGTGTTTCCTGTAAGAGTTAACCACCAATGTTCTGATTCCGTCATGCTTTCTCGAACTGAGTAGAGCTAGTTTGATTCAAAGAAGAATTGACTCAGAGCAGTAAGTTCTCTCTGTCAGTCTCTGTGGTTGATTCAGTAGAACACCAAAAGGGAGGGATGATTGCAGTAATGCACCTTGTCAGAGTCGAGGCAGACTGGGGTGTCACCACCCCAGAAAGCCTGCTGATGAAATGAATCTGTAACAGAGAGGACTACATGCCTACAAAAACAGGGTTTTCTATTGCTTGAATGGGAGAACAAACTCAAAATGACCTCATAGCTACCACATGTCCTCATAGTTCATAGTCTGTATTCAACATTCAGCACACCATGAAAACTTACCTTGGACAGAGTGAACACAACCCTATATACAACTACAACATGGGTGTACCTAATATACACTATATGAACAAAAAAATAAGAGTATTGGGACACACCTCTAAATAATTGAATTCAGGTGGCCCCTTACTTCCAGTGAAGGGCAATCTTAATGCTTCAGCATACCAAGACATTTCGGATGACGCCATGCTTCTTACTTTGTGGACACAGTTTGGGGAAGAACCTTTTCTATTCCAGCATGACTGTGCCTCAGTGCACAAAGCAAGCTCCATAAAGAAATGGTTGGATGAGTTCGCCATGCAAGAACTTGACTGGCCCGCACAGAGCCCTGACCTCAACCCCATCCAGCACCTTTTGGATGAACTAAAACGGAGATTGTGAGCCAGACCTTCTCGTCCAACATCAGTGCCTGACCTAATAAATGCTCTACAGAATTAATGGGCACAAATTCCCACAGAAACACTCCAAAATCTTGAAGTGTTTAAAATCTATGTGTTTGAATGCAACGTCATTAAAGTCCCTGTTGGTGTAATGGTCAGGCGTCCCAATACTTTTGTCCATATAAGTGTACATGGCATGAAACCAACAGTTAGATTTGGGTCCTCTGTCCAAGTCATATCGATCTACACTAATCCTTTCAATGTTGCCTGTTTTTCACCACAAGGTTTGCCTTAATGAGTAAGTCAGTAAATAAACAGAATTTTGAACTGTTTATCATACCCTTTTTTGACATAATTTGAAAATGCCAGCTGTCCTTTACATTATTGTAACGTTGTGATAATTGTACCAGCTGAAATAGTCCAATGTTACTTGAATAAAATGTATTCATATTTTTGTCTTGAAATGAGAGGCCACAGTTATGTAATTGATCATATTGCCCACCATTACCTTACAGCACTTTTGTTTACACTATGGTCACCACACAATATGTTAAATAGTCCACACCTGCCTAAAAGTCTGTATTGTCCCTTAGTCAAGTTGTCTTTGAACTCAGGGTACTGATGCCATGAGGACACTACAGGAAGACTTTGCTATGAGAACACTGATGTTGCTCCTTCAACTTTCTGGACCAGGTCTGCATGGCCACTTCATACACATGTCTTCATACTCGTTACCTTCCTACTGTTATGATTCTAGCCTTTCATAAACTCCCCAGGACCACTGCAGAGTGGTCATTAAATCATACTCCATGAATTCCTAACCTATAGCCAGCGTCATGTACTGGCAATCTAAAACGGCCTAAACAGCTTGTTCTTCTTCTCGAATTAAATTGTAAAAGTAAAGTGGCCCCTTATAGTCACGTGTGAACACACCACAGCACACAGTTTGAACAATGTGAAATTCTTTCTCAGCATTTAACCCATTCACCAAGTGAAGCAGGGGGCAGCCACCAAAGAGGGGCAACCGGGGAGCAGTGTGTGGGGACAGTACCTTGCTCAAGGGTACCTCAGTGGTACCACTAGCAGTCCTGGGATTAGCTAGTCTGGTTCTCACACGGTGTATCTAACATCTCGTATGACAGTTACTATAACTTTATTAGATGGGTTACTCCTTTTGAGTCCTGGCTCCTCTCAAAGTTTCAGTGTTTTATGGTATTATCTCAGACAATTTTCATTGCCTCAACTTGCTCATTAGGGGTCTCGGCCTGGAGGTCTGTAACATTGCTTTGTGACAATCCCTGTAAAAAAGACCTATATTTACAAACATAGCTAAGGTACATGAATTATGCATTTTACAACTCTCCTGTCAACCTGTCAGTGACTGCATATTCAGTGTGTCAGCACCACAAACAGTATCTTCAAGATCATCTAGACAACAAGAACTCTTGAGTTTCTGTGTGCCTCGTCCGTTCTGCATCTCTAGTCTGAAAAACATTGTGTGCGTTTTACAAGGCCTCAGATAATCGCAAGCCTAACACTTTCAACAGGATGTGAGGTGGACATTTCTTGCAGTCTTTGATCACATCTGAACCGAACCACAAACATCCTGACCACAACTGGGACAAGACAGAAGATTTGTGCAAATAGCTTACCTTAACGGTTCAGACATCCACATGATAACAGATTTGGACAGAAACTGAATGAATAATTGGAACTTTTACACAGTCAAGAGGCCAAGAAACATCCTGCACACAGTATGTACTGGGTTAGGGGTACCTATTAAGAACATGTATGTTGAAAGTGCCCAATGTTTGTGGAAGTCAAGTCTGAAGTCTAGGCATTTTTGTTGAATCAAGAGATTTTGGTTTAAGATGAAAGGAAAAATCCTTGAATTTAAGTTCCCTATGCCTTGAATTTAAGTTCTTTGAACATAATTACTACAAATAATAATGATAATAATAAAGAATGAGAACAACAAGCAATAACAAAAAAGGACTTAAGTGATAGGTTAAGTAAATATAGTACATAAAAGTGGTTGAAGTCGTAACAGCATCTCAAGTCAGACATAAAAGCAGTCTTTGAAATCAAACCAGTTTTGATGCTACAGAGAACAGACGCGTGGCACTGAAAAATCACAAGAACAATACATACATATATAAATACTTAAAATATGTTGGTAACAACCCCATGTACCTTTTGTGTGCCTCCTTTTGTTGGGACAACAGCACCAAGTCCTCTTCTGTAATGCTGGATGATGTACCAGAGCACATGTAAAAAAGATCACAGACCTGTACTCTGTACGAAATCTCTCCACATACTTGATCAAATTCCTTGATTCTCAGTTGTAGAGCATTCTCTTCCGGCCACTTCTAAAACGTTATGAACTTTCTTAAACGTGACATTTATGTTGACAAGATTCCAGGGATCAACATATTTCACAATTGGGATTGCATTCTTCTTTCTGTGTCTGGTTCTTGTTACCACAATGCTCCGTCTTTCATCCCATCAAAGCTTAGAACATGGTTCCAATCAAAGTTCCAGTTACCTTTACTTTCTAATGCTTGTGGTTTGATGACAACAGTGGATTTCTTCTGGCAATCCAAACAGACTGGCAGCGCAGAGGTGACTGAAAACCTGTGGGATGAGCTGAAGTACAGTGTTCATAAAGTGAGGATTAAGACTCTGAAGGATCTGCTTTTTACAAAGACATTTTTTACAAGTCCATCCAAAATCCCCCATTGTTTGGGATCACAAAGTGGCCATTTTCAGTGATACAGTTTGGCTGCAACTGCTAATGAACTGCACAAGCACTGTGTTTACATTAGCAGAAATGATCACAAATGTTTATCTGGTTTATGTTTACATGAAGCCTGTGGTCTTGTTGAGGTATACACTTGTCATGTCTGGAGTGAAGTAGTGGGGAAATACCCCACCAACCGAGTATCATGCCACACTTAACCAGCTGTATTGTAAATGCTTCTACAGTAAATCAAAGTGCAACATACAGTATATGTCCAGTATAAAAGGCTATGTTGATTACGACAGAAGATGGACCTTTGGTGATTTGATGTAAATGTGGCTCCCCTGTTGATTTTCTACTTAATGACCTACTCTTACACCACACTTTCTCTTTTTCTGTCCTGCGTGGACATACTGTTTTTTCTTTTGTGGTTTTCAGATTACCCACTCAAGATGTGGTTCTGATACCAGGTCTTGCTATTGTTTTGTACAACTATATGACCACAAATAAAGATATCTTAGCAAGCGAAGACATCTTCACATCACAGTCTAAGTAATACATCTAATGTTTCACATAATGAGATGTTCTAAGAATAACATAAACATTATTCACCCTATTCACCCTATTTCTACAGTACTTTTATCTACTGAAAGTGTCTGATTTCAGTGGAAGATCATTCTACTTCCTTCAAGCATTATTTTTTGAAACAAGCAAAAATATCTGCATTATTTCTCAAAACAAGTAAAATGATCTTTCAAAGAAATAAGACACTTTTACTGGGGAAAAGTACTTAAATCAAGCGAGGTGTATAGAAATATGTTGAAAAAATGTTATAATATTCTTATAACAATGTCATAATGAGAAATATTAGATATATTGAATAGATTCAAGGTGTTGTTTTTTTTGCTGTATAGGACAAAAGTGTTAGAAAAGGTACAATGCTGACTGCACTGCAGCCAGTACTAAGCAGAGCCATGACCCGAATCAAAATTTAGCGAGGTCTGTTCTGCAGAAATGTGACCGATTTTATATAGTTCATAGACCATCCGTCTGGAGTATTTGTACCACACCAGTTGCAATTTCTATCTCTTTTTACATAATTACATTGCTTTTTTTTACTCAGCATGTGAACTGACCTAGCACTAAGTTCACATATTATCACTAATATAGTTAACAAGCCTAAACCATTGCTACTAAACAGCTTCAAGTCTTTCTACTTCAAGGCCTTCTGTACTTTCTTAAACATGACATTTATTTTAACAAGATTCCAAGGATCATCATACTTCACATTTGGGAAGTCAATCTTTCGTTCCATGTCTGGTTCTTGTTACCAGAACACTCTATTTTTTGTCCCCTCAAAGCTTAGAACATGGTTCCAATCAAAGTTCCTGTTACCTTTACTTTCTAATGCTTGTGGTTTGATGAAATCAAGCAATGTTGCATTGTTTTTTTTTAACTAACATATAAACTGAGCTAGCATTAAACTCACATGTTATCACTAATATAGTTAATTAACCTAAACAGTCGCTACTAAACAGCTATAATGTGGTATTTTAGCTAGCAATGATATGTACCTTCCAAATTTAACAGTAATCGGTTAAATCCATTAAATTATTAATTATATTCATGATGCACTATAGACACATACACTCCTTGCAAGGTATAACACACGTGCAACACTTTGCAGCCAACAAATAGAAACAGGGGCAAAATACTGTATACATACAACACAATAAGACAGAGGCGTTGGTAACGATGACAAGTCAGAAGGGTCAGACAGAAAGTTTCGTGATCCCACATGGACTGTCTGACATACACCCACAACTACACAAATATACAAAGTAACTGACATTTGTTACTTTAGAAACACATATTTCCAGTTTAAATCTTTAAGTACACACGCACACACACAGCCTCAGTACCTTTACAAACCAAGTCCACAGATTTAAAAACAAAGCAACTTTGCACCACTTTTGTCTAGTTGGATATGGAAAGTGTGGGTGTTCGAAGTGACAGTTTTGTAAGGTATTTTCCTTCCAACCCAGTACCTATTTCAAAAAAGCCACCCCCACACTTCTCTGCCAGCTTCCAGTCAGAAAAAAGGAAGTTAATTTAAATAAAAATAAACATTAAAAATTCACTGGTGAAAATAATCACTGTGAGCTTCTGTTGCCGTTATGTTTTAGGGTTCCATGAATATTCACAAAATTAGGTCATCAAATCACTAAATCTGCCTCAGAGATCAGGCAAACATTTCCTGTCATTTCCTGTTTTTTTTTTTTTCAGTCTTAATATACTGAGGAGCATTGCACACACGCACATCACAAACACACACACCACTGTGAAGCTGACATGTCTGTCAGGATCTTTATCTTTCTCCCACTGAGCCTTTTTCTCACACTTCATGCAGGTAAGTGGCTAAATAGAACAAAGTACATTTCTTTGACATGCTTCCTTCTGTGTTTTTTCCATTAGTTATATTCATGTTTATGAAAAACTATGATATTTAGGAAGTTATAAGGGTTTTCTTACTGGTAGGTTGCAAAGTGGTAGGGTATAATTAAAAAATTCCTATTTAGTAACAATCTTTATAGCTATTTATATGACTTTGTTTTTACTAGATAAGTGACATGCTAGCTGTTTATCTTTTTGGCAAACAATTAAGACAATTAAGAGATTTTCATTCATTTGGAAGATGAGAATGGGAGTAGCCCTGTTTTCTCTCTAGTGAGTATAATAATAATTATACCAGTTACATTTCCATTACATTTACAAACATGTTTAAACCTGAATGAAATCTTTACTGAGCACTGAATCTCTCACCACATGTGGACGTTTTCTATTGAGCTATTTGTGGCAACGAGGAGGCATAGCAAATGATTCTGCCTGGCGAACAGTTCACGTAGAAAACGTAAAACCTTTCAACAAATCTGGGCAAAAAACATACAGGAATAACTAAATGGACAATGAAAGTGCTTTGTTTGTAAACACAGGTTTTTATGGTAAATGAATAATCAGCACTCTACAATCCATCTGCTAAATGCCATAAACGTAAACGTTATAGTTATTGCTGTGAAAGCTAGTTCAGTTGCTAGTAATTTACTGTTCAAATATGTGTGATGTTTACTCTCTCGCATGAACTACCATGGTACACTGTCATCAGGGCACCCCTACCAGCTAGCTCTGGCAGCCCTTGTGGGTGGATTCATAACCAACATCAACCTGTTGACTTCATCTCTTATAACTACAGTCTACAGATCACTATAACACTACACACACCAACCTACCAGTTCACTGACTAGATCTCTTATAACTACACTGTACAGACCAATATAACACTACACACATCAACCTACTGATTCACTGACTCCGTCTCTTATAACTACACTGTACAGATCACTATAACACTACACACACCAACCTACTGATTCACTGACTCCGTCTCTTATAACTACACTGTACAGATCAATATAACACTGCACACACCAACCTACTGATTCACTGACTCCGTCTCTTATAACTACACTGTACAGATCAATATAACACTGCACACGCCAACCTACTGATTCACTGACTCCATCTCTTATAACTACATTCTACAGATCACTATAACACTACACACACCAACCTA
>JBBPCZ010000002.1:18517724-18530695 GCA_037974445.1 Brycinus macrolepidotus
GTTCTTCCCCAAACTGTGTCCACAAAGTTGGAAGCATGGCTTTGTCCAAAATGTCTTGGTATGCTGAAGCATTAAGACAGTCCCCACGACTGGGCAGCTCACTGCTCACTGGGCAGCTGGTGGCCTGGTGGTTAGGGAGTCACCCCTGTGATCAGAAGGTTGTGGGTTTGAATCTCAGGACTGCTAGTGGCACTGCTGAGGTACTCTTGAGGAAAGGTACTGTCCCAACACACCGCTCCCCTGTTGGTGGCAGCTCACTGCTTAACTTGGTGAATGCAGTGAAAGAATTTCACACTGTGTTCATGTGTGACTATAAGGGGCCACTTCACTGGAAGTAAGGGGCCATCTGCATTCAAAAAATTAAGGTGTGTCCCAATACTTTTGTCCATGTAGTGTATATTAAATCACTGAATCAGGTTGCAGAAGACATGACTGAGAGATCAGAAATCAGCCCCAGATTCCAGTTCTGACGCCCCCCGTCCTGATTCCAGTAGGGGGCAGAGAGTGGAGTGTGGGCTGAATTCCTCTGTCCTGCCACAGGAGGAGCGAGGAGGAAACGGAAGTGGGTTAACTCGATCTTTGTTGTTGTGGGGGCTTTGGGATGTGGCAGCCGGATAACAGGGCTCCTGGTGGTTCTGTGACACTTGTACTTGGTCGTAGACAAACATATTTAGTTTCTTTAGTCCGAGGGGTTCGCCGAGAGGGCACATTTTTGACAAAACTCCGAGCTGGAAGCTGAGGAGGGCAAGTGTAGCACGTTAGCCTCCGTTAGCTGCTAGCGTAAACAGTAAACATTGACCTGGACCGAGCTGTTGTTTGTTGGGTTAAGGTTGTTTTTTTATTTTCCCTGCAATCGTCTCTTTGTCATATTCACTTCACAATGGATGTGAATTTGACCATTTCTCTGATGAGGGGTCAGATGGGGGTGGTTATTGAGAAGGCTGTGAACGCTGCGGTGGAGACTGTGCTGGGCGAGATGATCCGGGTGGTCAGCCTAAAGTTCGAGGAGTTCAGGAGAGAGATGACGGCCAAGGAGAAGGAGAACGAGAACATCAGGAACATGCTGGAGATGTCGCGGTGTCAGATGAAGACCATGCGGAGGTATGTGAGCGCCCTGACGGCTAAAGAAGACCGACAGGCCCTGCAGAACCGCAGACCCGTGCTGGTCCACTTCGAGCCGGGCAGGGTGCGAGCCCCCCAGCCGGGCAGAGACCTGGTCCCCCCCAGGAGGAGCGTGTCCTCTCCTGCTGAAGCTCACAACCCCCTTCCCAAACCAGTTCACATCACAGAACCCACATGGGAGAAACAACCGTCCCCACCCAAAACTCAAAATGTGACCCAAGAGCTTGTACAAGCTGAGAGCTTCACAACCCACGAGAACTACAGCCAGGAGGTGCCTGCACCAGAGCTGCATCTGGGATCTGTGAAAGGTAGGAAGGAGTACCCCTGACCTGACTTGGCCTGGCCTGAACTGACCTGAACTGACTTTAAAGGGCCCATATGCTACTTTTTATATTGATTTTTTTTTGTGCCTGAGGGCCACATTTGTTTGATTTTCTGTAGCATAAAGCAGTCAGTCAATTTCATATGACAATTTGAAAGTATTAAAAAAGACAAAAAGTAATGAGAGATAAATAAGCTTTCTGTAATATGAGCTATTTAAAAACAGTTGCATCCAGGTCAGATATAACTCTTTTCAATGTATACATTGATTCAAGTGAGAATAAGGGGTTTTTTTGTCGTTGTTTTTGTTTCTTTTTTTGTAGGAGAGAACTCAAATTCCACTGCAACAGAAAGCGAGGGTCTGGTGGCTGAAAGCAGTGATCCTTTGTGGGGTCAAACACCTCCAACTTCTTCAGAGGTGGAGCACACAGGCACAGTGGACTCCAACCTGCACCTTATTGCTGATAATGGTGAAGTATTTAACGCAGCCACGTCAGCCTGTGGAGGGTTTCCTTTCAAGATTAAACAGGAGGAAGGAGAGGTTGAAATTGTCCAGGTGAAGGAGGAGCCAGTGGAAACAGCCAACTCTGAGTGTCCCAGAATAGAGCTGTGTCAGCAGACAGCAGAAGCAGGACCAGGAGTCTCCCTGGAACTGCCGCTGACACAGCAGTGTCCCCAGATTTCATGTTCTTCCGTGACCGAGCCAGGCTTTACTGGTGTGGACCCAAGCACATGTAAGTTGAAACTGAGCATTCTCTGATCCCCTCTCTATTCAGGAGATGTCAGTATGATGTATTTATTATTTGAGAGCCTGGTGCTGGTTATTTGTAAAGAAATATGAACAAATTTCTTGTCATTTGTGGTACTGTAGTATTTATAGCTTAATTGCACACAGTTTGATATGAAGTGATGCTGTCTTTTAGGTACCATAAACAGTGACTCTTCCAGTCACGCTCAGTTGCTCTATGCTATTGCTTGTCAGGAAGTTAATAAATGTGTTTGCTCCACAAACAAGTGGAAGAAGTGGGTGTTGGGTTTCACCATCTCAGGCTGCTGACTGTTATTCAAGACTAGAGAGATCTACTGGAGAGGAAACTGGCTGCAATACTGGGTTGAATAAAAAATGCAATGTATTTTTCCAGTGCAGAACCAAGTCCTTCCAGTGCACGTTCAGGTGTGTTAGTATGAGAGTTAGAAAACATTAATCAAGAATATCTAGTCATGCTTAGCAGATGTTTTTCTCCAAGTAAGCAGAACAGAAAATAATCAAACATGGTAACATTTAGTCTTTACAATGATCAGTTTGATGTTTATAATTATAATTCCAGTAGATTAAGTACCTGCAACTAACAACTCTTATGATAATTGTTTGATCTGTCGATTATTTCTCCAATTTATCGGATAAAAAAAAAAAACACTATTTGACACTTTATATTATACACAAAATATGTATTTTTAAGAAAGTGCATAAAAAGTATTTTCATGTTGCTTGAAGAAACCTGAGCTGTTAAAATATTAATACATTGTACGCTGAGACATAAAAAAAAGACATAAACACAACCTAAATGTTAACAGGCTATGTTACAGCATATAGCTTTACGAACAGGCCGCAGACTCTTGTTTCTGCAATAACGCTTGCACACTTCCTCACTCACTCACACACACACACACACACACTTTCTCTTTCTTCAGGAACCACGAGCTGACATTAGCTGGTTAGTTAAATATATTTGTCATGCGATACTGAAGTAAATTTAACTTAAACCTTTCAAGCTGTATCTCGATTAAACACCAGCTGTTAAAGGAGAGGAGCTACATGATGAGAAACTAAAAATTCCCTAGTTAGATACAAGTCTAAACTTGTTTCATTAATGAAGATTTTGTAGTAACATACCTCATCATCCAACATGTTTTCAGGTGATCCCGTCTCTCTGTGCTCTCAAAGTCTCATACTCGTTGCTCTCACCGTCTTGGGCACAGATGTACCTCTGCAAGAGAAGCATACTGTTAGTTTGCAGCTAACACACTTTATTCAAATGTAGTGGAATTTACTTGAATTTAATGCAGTCGAATTAAAACAGTTAAGGATCATTCAAATAGATTTACATTAAAAAAACTGACCTGAGCTACCTGACCAGGTCTGTCTGCAGCGTTTCAGGTTGCAGAGTTATTAATGGTGGCTTAGGTGAGATAATTTAAACAACCCCATGGAAACAGGCTTAGGGTTCACCTGTATAGCCTTTGGCCGTGCCAAAGTGGATTCAGTTTAGCAAATCACAGGCATGAATAACAAGGAAAGTGTTCAAACAGAGAGAAATGGTTCAAATGAGCAAATTGAGTCTGCACACCTCTGAAAGGACAACTTTTGTTCATTCTTTGAATATCAATTTTCTTTGACTTTCTTGGGCAGCCAAATAGGTAGGACTTCTTGATTACAAGCAATATAAGCCATCACATCCAGTTATACACCACCCTGTTTAATTCAAAACAAGATGAGATTTCAGCATTTGGAGTAAATCTTGATATTTTTTTTCTCTTAAGTACATTTCAGGATTTAGCTGTCCTAAATCATTCCTAAATCTAAAATTCAAGCAGGAGGTCACTCTATAAACATAAATAATGTCCTGTGATGTGATGTGAAATGTTCATTTATAAATGGGCACTGACACGAAGACTCTTGCTGGTTTGAGGTCTCCATGCAATCAGGAAGTTTAAGGGTCTCTGGACCAGAAGCAAAGGTGAGTGTTTCTCTTTACAGTCAGTACTACCTTCTCAGGGCCTCAGTGACCTGAATTAGACCTGAATAAGGAACAGTAATCAGAACCGAGCAGTGTGCTGAATTATGAATCAGTATCTGTAAAGTAAATGATTTCTTGTCCCGTGGTGCAGCGTGAAGCAAAGGGATATTCTGAACTACTTTCTTCCAAGATACTTTATTCATGATTTAGCACTTAACAATCTGCATATCAGTTATTTCTGTAAGGATGTAGGCTACACGTGTATTTTTTCTATTAATTTTTTTTATTTAATTGTTCTAAATAAGTAAAGAAGGATTGCATGGTTGTTTCTAGAGAGACCTTTAACCAGCACGGAAAGGACCAGAAGATACAGAGAAAGACTAAATGCAGATCCTGTCAAGCGAGAGGCCAAGCTGCAGAAGAGACGACAAAGGTCAACAATTTCTTCTTATTTATGAGCAAAGTATTGTGAATTATGCAGTAATTTAAACAGTTCATATTTGCTGCCTTAACAATGTAACTTTTTTTCTCCTCCAGATACTGGGAAAGAAAAACACAAGAGGAGATAAGTAAATTTCTTGCCATGGAAAAGAAGATGAAACTGAAGTAGAGATGGGCGTCAGCCACACTGCGTCAGTGGAAAAAAGACAAAATTCAAAGCCTGAGATTACTTTTATATATAAATGTATTATCAGTTATTAATTAAGGTTCACTTCTGCTGTTTAGAATTGGACTAAGATTTTAAGGTATTGCTTTGTAAGGAATCAGACTTTGTAAATATTGAATAATTTTTTTACTTGAATTGTATATTGCTTAATATTGGTATCCAAAATATACTATATTCCATATTCTGCTGTGTGACTAATCAAAATAAATCTATTTTATGCTGATTAATTCCGTGTGTGTGTGTATGTGATCAAAATCTAAATTTTACAAAGTGGGTGTAAGTGAAAAAAGTGTTGACTTTTTTTTTTTTTTATCGGTTTCTTTTACGTGTAAGCTTCTGCGGGGCTGTGTACTGTTATGAATTGTTAACAGGAAATGAAGGAGAAGCGCGGTAGTGCAATCCTCATTTATGAACAAGAAAATGTGTCATTGCAACATTTTTTTGCTAAAAACATCAGGTTAAGTTTGGCAGTGCGTTTTATCGACCCCAACGATTCTCTGTATCAATGTGTTTTCAGATGCTGAGTCTCAGCTGGCCATGGCGGGTGGCCAGAGGCAGGTGCATCCGTGGTGTAAGGACCTAAACCTGTTTGAGGAATATAAGCGCAAACGGATAGAAGTGCGTAAGCGCAGCGAGACCCGGCGGCGAGAGCTGGAGCAGTCGCTGCCTCAGGCTCTGCTGGCCGACCTGGTTAAGGAACGGAGGGAGAAGACTCGCCTTCGAGTGGCCCGTTGGCGAGCCAAACGCAAGCTACAGGCCTGCCTGATGTCACAGGCGGCACAGTTAAACGGAGCACCAGCACACTCAGTGTTCACTCAGCGTGGCACTCGGAGGCGAGGAGGGGCAACTGCACAGCAAGGGGGTTTTGTCCTGGGCAGAGCCAGCACATCCGAGACTGGAGCATACACCCTGCCACTGCAGATAGGA
Organism: Brycinus macrolepidotus; assembly: GCA_037974445.1. Lineage (NCBI taxonomy): Eukaryota > Metazoa > Chordata > Actinopteri > Characiformes > Alestidae > Brycinus > Brycinus macrolepidotus. Next base: position 18,523,500 of record JBBPCZ010000002.1, read on the forward strand.
TCCAGTCCTTTACTAGCAGCTCAGAGACTCAGCATGGCCGAGGGTCAGATGCAGCCTGGATCCTCCTTGTTTTCGCAGCATAGAACTCCCACAGCCAGCTCTGAGATGTTCCAGTGATATGACTGTTAAACACTTATCTGGAAGTTGAAGTAGCTCAGGTTAGGTTTTGGGTTAGCAATACAGTCAAAATGTTAATTTATTACACACATTTTTGAAGGATGTGAAAATAAGGATTTTTTTTTTTTATGAGAAGGAATGATGTGGTGAACCACCGATCAGCACATTAATATTGGATATTTACACTTCTCACTTCATTTCCTGTCCAATCCACATGAGATGCATCCATTCCATGTACAGTTGGTCACATACATGTGTTTGTTAGATACATACAAATCCAGTTTGCATGATTGGCTGCTTTTCCAAGGAATTCTCCAGAATTTTTGGGGATTCTGAAAGGAGCAGTTGGCTTTGGTTTTTACAGTTCTCAAAGAGTAAGCTGATGACCTGTTGTTTGCAGCTTATTATTCATGGTGACATTTAGTAACAAAAGGCTCCTTGTCATCAGGAGATCACGAGTTGGATCTCTGATTGTGCCACAGCCATGCGTAGTTAAGAATCCAAGAGTGCATAATTGGTCTTACTCTGGAGGGTCGGATGGCCTTTCCTATCATTCAGCACAATATGAGCTAATGTGGGCATCTGTTAGCTGCTGTAACAGACATGTAGTAAGCATTCTTCTCCACGCATGCTGTCTAGTGCTGTTGCATTACTTGCAGTTCAAAAAGATACAGTAGTGCTTCTTGTGTCTCAGAGGAAACAAGTGCTAGTCTTTGGGCATGACTAAATTAAGGAAAAATTGGGCTTAAAAACCTATTAATAAAAGATTGAATAATTAGACAGCAAGCCTTCTAATTAGACAGCAAGACTGTTTTAATGGTCAGATACCTATCTTATCAGCCCAAGGCACATTAGCTGTTTATCAATGTGTTCTTCTCTGTACTTGCATTCTCATGCTCTTGTGTAGTGTCTTCAGTCACAGCCCAAGTACTGTTCCAGTTCAAAGTTTGCATCTAGCCAAGTACAAATTAAATACCTGGAAGTGTCCTCAGTTTGTGTTTTAGGATCCATCAGGAGGTGACTTGTGTGGTCTCGGTAGTCAAGTTTCCCAAAATGCATTTCACACAAAGTGTTGGTAACGGTGAGGTCCACCGCCGTAACTACAAACTGGCCATTGGCCCTAAAGACACACGCTGCAAATATATAATTTAATTACTTTAATTAATATATTTTCAAAAATAAACAAATGCAGGGATAATGGTGTAATATGCTGTAAATATCAATTACAATTACAGTGAAGATGAAGGTAAGAATCTAGGGGCTGGAGTCAAGAGCTGAGCTGTGATTTCCATTGATAAGGATGCTGCTGCTCCAAACTGAGCGTACTGCATCCTGCTGTCCTCGAGAGTCTGGACTCTGTGCTGAACGTGCTAGGTCCAAACTCCCAAGAATGGGAGTCCCTGCTTGACATAGTCGGTATTGAGAAAGTGGCATAAATATTCTCTGTACTGACACTGTTGGGGCGGAGGAACCATCTGCAGCAGTCAGACTGGTAGTACAACCACAGCAATAAAGCCAGAAATGTACAGCGATTGGAACTGCTAAAATTCACACTTTTTGTCATTAAAAATGTTTTAAGTACATTGAGCTTATGAGCTTATGATAATGAAATAAAGAATATCAGACAATGCCAGAGAAATGTAGGTTAGATGTTTACTTCAGGTCTTTTTATTGAAAACACTATAAATGTTTCATTGTTTATAACAAATACCAGTAGTTGTGCTGTTTAAATATCTTTTATCCACTTGACTAATAAAAAGATCCCAGACATTTCAGTTATTGTTTTACATGGTATGCATGCGTATGGAAAACGATACAATGCAGAAAAATTACTGAAAAAAATATGATTATATGCTACTAATAATTAGTGTTTCACTCCGGATGATGCAAAATCAGACTGTACAGCCTCTGGCAGAAATGATGAAATCACCATACTTCAGCTTTTTTTTTCATAGCAAGTATAATTATAATATTTATTACATAAAACACATTTAAATAGTTTGTGAAACATTCTGTCTTTGTGAAACATACCTCAAACAAATTACATCACTATTTTAATTAATGGAATATTTTTTTCTTGATCAAGGGTCAAGGAAAAAGCTATGGACTCTCAATGATGGAATCACTTTGTAATTTGCATTTCTAAAAACAAATAGAGCCACAAGTCAAAAAATGCTAATTAGTTTGCAGTCAAAAGAGAGTGCTTGCAGACCTAAACAAGCTGCTGGACTAGGCCCCAGCGAGAGAGGATTATAAAACTTCCAAGAAGAAAATCCAGTACAGAGCATGACATGATGATGGTGTTCTCATTTGTGTACAATCTAGTGCAAATATAAACAGAATGTGAGAGTTATAAAAGTAAAACAGGGTGGTGTCAAAGTGTCAGGAATAAAAACTTAAAAGCAGTGAGAAAATAGAAAATGCACAATAAAACAAATGGGCATTAAAGCCAAAGACTGAAGTAAATAGAAGAAAACAATCGTACTCATTCTGCAAAGCTGTCAACTGCTATTTGAGAAAGCTGCTTTAGGAAGAATATTGCTTTCATTAACGAAGTTCATGTCTCAGAATTCAGGCCTGAGGAAGAGCAACAAAGTTTTTTTGGATGATTCCATCATTTTTTCCTCCACAGTGAGTGATTCCATAATTGCTTCATCTATATGATCCAGAAAAAAATGCGCCATTAATTAAAATAATGTAAACAAATTTGTTTGTGTTTTTCACAAAGCCATTAAACAAAAAGTTGTTTTGTGTAATATGTGTAATTTGTTTATTACAGAATAGAAAAGCTGGGTAAACGTCCCCTGTGTGTGGTAATTCCATATTTTTGCCAGGTGTAATAAAAAACCTCAAAACATCTTTAAATGTATGTGTTCACAGGCCTGCGTTTTAGTGGTTTGCTACTATGTTTCACTCTAAATGAGAGAGACTATCGGTATAAAGACTCGTCCCTTACAGTGCATTCATCTGCCATTATCTTTTGGCAGCCTAAGTCCTTTTTACTAAGAAAGACTGATCATCCACTGACAATCTTATTGCTGATCGCTCCTGGAAGGGTGTAGAAGAGCAAGGCAAGAAACAAGGCCAGGATCAGCAGCAGCACGGCAATTATAATGTACTTCTTATAGTTCTTCCAGATCAGATGGAAGAAACACTTAAAGGGATTCACGAACCAGGAGAATGTGGTGTCTGGCCGACTAGAAAGAGAACGAAATAGTGACTTAACAATAAATTTTAAAAATGTTTAAATATTAGACTTTTTATACCATATGACTTCATACCATGAAAGCCTGGAAAAAACTATCAACAATAATAAGTAGAGTTTTAGTCTTACTTGGGTTTTTCTAGAGGTTCTGGCTCCTTGCGTGCACGACCTATTGGGTTCTTCTCTGCTTCTTCAGCTGTCACCAAATGGAACTCAGCCTCCACTTTCCCCTAGAAGAGATGAAATAAATAGTTTCAAAAAATGTTTCAACATTAACAGCTGTTTAAGCTATAATTGTGTAATCCAGTATGTTTAAACTTGGCTACATTTGCTAACATCTCGTACAGTTCCATTTGGCTCCAGATTCTGTTTGCTCACTTTCAAACAAATCAATCAGAAGATGTCACTGCAACAAGCTAGAACACGTTTTCCTCTGTTTTTCTGAAGTCTTCAAAAGTCTTTAAATCTTTTCATAACATTCACTAATTTCACATTTCCACTAAGAATAAAATATACAACAAACTTCACAGTCCATTATTACCACAAACACCACCCACAATAACAGATTAAGTGAAACGCAGAAGACCACATTACATCATTAAAATCTGTTCTCTATGGCAGTCGAATTATGTACCGCAGTGCAGTGTGTCCAGTTTTCTTAACACTTCAATTTCTCTTTCCTCTCCTAATAGTACTTCCCTCATCTGTTGTGTGTGTGTGCGCGTGCAGAATAGTCATGTGTATGAAACTGTGACCAGATTGGAAAGTATGCTTGGATATGAGAAAAGCAATTTAAAATAAACCTTAAAATAAAATTTTTATTAGTAGTAGTAGTAAAGTATAGTGTGGGTAACTTAAAGATATTATTATAAAGATATGTACATTAAGTTGCTTAACCTTTACACCAGTCTTAAAATTGAGCTTTCTTGCAGCACAAATTTGGAAAAGTCATTTTTAAAAAAATACCAAGGAGTTAATTAGTCTGAGTAGAATTAAAGTAAAATTACATTACATTCATTTGGCAGACTCTTTTATCCAAAGCGACACTTACAATATGAGGAAGCAGTCAAGTTTCGGGGCAGTGTGAGAACCAGGAGAGAGTTCTAATTGCTAAATTACACTATTCACGCACCGTGATCTCCTCGGCTTTCACAAAAGGCCACCAGCCCTTTGAGCGTTTCTGTTGGAAGATGGAGATGTTGTCATTGGTGTCTTTCAGCATCTCCATCTTACAGTCTTTTGCTGTTTTAGCACCACGTGGAAACCCATGGAGATCCAGCTCTACTGTGCCTGGACAAATGAAAAATAGAGACTTGACTTTCACTTTAGAAAACTTACGTGTGTTTCAGGTATCTTACTGATGGTACAATCATGCATTCCTAGTCCTAATATGAAGATCCCCTCTTACATGATGACAAAATAAATGTCTTACCCAGGAAGTCATCAGAAGACAGTCTCTCAAAGTCCCACACTTGCAGAACTAAGACTGCAGGCAGCTTCTGCTCCGTCTTGTCCAAGGAGAAGATATTTTCCCTCTTTCTGACTACCACCAGCTTCTCAGCAGGGAGGTAGTGGAAGGGGAACACAAAGCGCCAGTTGAAATTACCCTCACCAGTCAGGGAGTTGTAATGGACGTCTGTTTCCTGGGCATCATCTTCAAGACCCTTCAGCCAACTGAGGCAGCAAACAAGGAACAGTGAGGTATTCTATCCATACCTTTGTCTTTTCCCATGAGAGTAACAGTACACAGGGGACCTCATTCTAGTGCCTTAATTTAGATGAACATACAACACATGTTTACCCTTTAACATAGATGTCACTTGACTGTTGCCCTGTTATGAAATTGGTGTCTTCCAGTATGACATCTTCTGTGTTCCAGATTATGATCCTCAGCTCATACCTTGGGTAAATCAAAAATGAAGCATACTGATGTGGAATAGAGATGTTTAAGATATGGCTACTTTGTTCACAGACAAACATTATTACCCTTTGGGTTTGCGGGGAGAAATATCCACAGGAGGTCCTGGGTGAGGCATGTCCATAGGAAACATGTCTACCCACATCTGCACCTGGCCCTAGAGAATGCACAGAAATAGAAGAGTACTTCAGCTCTGAATCATTTACCAGCTTTTGGCATATAAGGTGGTATTAACACTGACCTACAGCTGTACAGAAAGTGTTTTGCTTTCTGCATGAATGTCTTCTAACAGTCATAAACAAGTCACACACAGCTTTTAACATTTTTTGGAAGAGGTTGTAGCCACTTAATTCTGTTAGTTACCAAATATGTAAGTGTTTACATACATCTTCCATCAACAGCTTTCATGTAAGTTAACAGGAGAAATTTTAAACAGCTTAATGCTTTTCATTACCTGGTCTATGCCAGGCTTGTCCTTTAGGTAAAGAGTTCGGGTCTCAATGTGTTCTGGCACCAGTTTGCAGCCCACATCTGGTATTTCTTCCCACCTGTGCAGTACCTTCAGAGCCAGATGTTCATAAGATTCCACCATCTGATCTGAAACATGAAAGCATTTTCTCAGCACAGGACTCGCCACTGGCATAGTACAAATATTCATTTTAAAGGAACCTTCTTATTCCGGATTATATTTACCTTCATCCGCAAAGACAGTTTTCCCAAAGAAGACTTTCTCTCCAATGGTGATTCTTCCAGGAGTGAAGCGGGGGCTGCTGAGTCTGTTGTCCTTGCAAAGCTTGAGCAACAGATCAGTTGGCTTCATGCAGTCCCTCCAGGCATTGTAGCCCTCACTGGCAGTGATAATGAAAAAACATTAACATGGCAGAATAAGGAAAATAGTCAAATATTTTATAAAGAAAATCATTTTACTTATATACAAATCCAGTTTCCTGAAATGTTGGAACATTTGTATTTGTAAAATGCAATATTGGTTAACCAACTTGATTGCATTTTGTAAAAATAAACATATTTTGAATTTTATGCCTGCAACACACATTTAAAAAAGTTGGTATGGGGCCAATAAGAGTGAAAAGTAAATATCCACCGTTTTGAAACATTCCACAATAAGCAGGTGAACTGGTAACAGATGAGGATATTATGATTGAGTATGAAATGAACATCCACCAAACGGCCAAGAAAAGAACCAGGGTTCACTGCTTTGTGTCAAACTTCATAAGAGAACTCTCAGGCAGCTCAAAAAGAACATTTCCTAATGCAAGACTGCAAAGAATATTCACAAAATATTGTGAAAAGATTTCGAAAATTTGGAAAAATCTCAGTCCGCGTAGGGCAAGGCCAGAAAAGAGTGCTGACTGTGCAGCCAGTTCTATGCAAAATGCCTCTGAGTTCTTAGGATCAGGGAACGCCATGGAAGTCCATGTTTATTTTGGCAAGAGAATGATACAGTGTGTGTGTATGTGTGCGTGTGTGTTCTTGACTGGCTTTCCAGAAATCCAGATCTATCACCTACTGAAAAATAAAGCTGCATCATGAAGAGGACTATCAGACAATGGTAACCATGAACTCCTCAGCAGCTTAAGTCTTGCATCAAGCAAGAACGGGCAAAAAAAAAAAAACACTTGCAAAACTACAATTAGTATCCTCAGTTTCCAAATGACTGAAAACTGTACTTAAAAGGAAACATGATGTAGCACAGTGGTAAACATGCCTCTATTTTTGAGCAAACCTTTTTGAGTGTGTTGTAGGCATCAAATACAAAATTTGTTAATATTTATGAAATACTTTTAACTTTGTCAGTGAAAACTTTTCTTTGTACATTTTGTCAGTTAAAGAAAGGTTTAAGAGAATTAACACATTTTTATTGCATTTTACATGTCTCAACTTTCCAGAGATGGCATATATTATATATATATATATATATATATATACAGATACATA
>JBBPCZ010000002.1:18545781-18561294 GCA_037974445.1 Brycinus macrolepidotus
CACACACACACACACACACACACACACACACACACACACACACACACACACACACACACACACACACACAAATAGACAAGCTGTGCACAATGACCTCTTCCACTAGGAACCTGATTCTTTGGGTGAGTTTCCGTGACTCCTGGAGCAAATCTTTGACAGTCACGCCTTTTCTTTTGGGCTCAGTGATGGTTCCTGCCACCTCTATCATACTCTCCTGAGGAAGGGACAGTGAGAAAGAAATCACCAGGTACAAAAAAAACAACTGCATTTCACAAAGAGAAACACAAAAGCTCAGGTTGATATACTGTCTAGTCTTTCTCCTCACCAGTTCCTGCTTGCATAGGGTAAGCCTCTTCTTATCCAACATGGTCAGGTAGGTTCCTTTGACCCTCTTTTCCGCAAAAGCAATAAATTCCCTAAAGGTGGTTTACAGTGTAAAAGTGTAATGAACCCATGAAATAAATACAGTCTTTACCTTTTGTAGGTTTGGTGGTAGACACATGTGAGGCCATAGCAGTATTATCACACAGAAAAATACAGTGGATACACTTTGCATGTTAATACAATGACCTTTATGCTTTTTTTTATATGTAAATTCATCAGGACAATTGTGACTGACTAGGAGTTTATTTATAGTCAGTTAATTTATATCAGAACTAATCCTAAGTGACTGAGTGCTTTATAGTTCATACTGGGCTGTTGAAGTATAACAGTATTACTAGTTTATTAAACCAATCCTAAAACCTGTTTGGACTGACTTGAGATCTGAGTTCAATGCATATTTACATTTGAATGTATACTCAGAATTTTGCTTTGCGTATATGCTTGCATGAGTGCATACCACATAAAAACTGGTATGTGAGTCTGACCAGTCAAACCGCCCGGCCTATTTATAATAGGGGAAGCACCGAAACATCGAGGCAGACAAGCGATATTTTACAGTAAACAATGGCTGGGTGAAAAACTAAATTTACACAATTCTTCATGTCTGGAGTTTCTTTAGTTCAGTTCTTTGCACTGGAACTAACCATTACTGGAAGCTTATACCCCTCCAATTCGAACTGTGCATACATACATTTTCACACACATGTCTCAACCTATGTGGTTTCTGACTCTGCTTGTCATTGTTGTCTAAACAAACTGGAAAAAGCAAGCAAAATTCAAGCTTCAGGATTGCTGTTACTGTTTTTAGCAATACAAAAACATTTTTTTGACTGAACAGTTACTCCACACTGAACAATACTCCAAGTATTGTGATTTAAGGCAATACTTGGGAGACCTTGGCTCCTCTGTACCTGGCATCTTTGCAAAATTCCAGTAACACAGCCTGCATCAGAAGCTCCACTTCCGCATCCATCACCTTGTCCATCTCTGCCACTTTGGCCATTCGATCCTCCTAGATCACACATTACATTTTTAACTTATCAGTCAGTCACACAATGCAAGTGCCAACAATTGTGTGTTGACTTACAAACATGGAGGCTATTCTATCAAGCATGTTAGAATGATGAAGGCGATACGTTCGGTCCTCCCAGCTGCACCGCACATGGATACAGGGCTTCCGAGCTGAAATGGGCAAGTGAAAGTAGATCCTGTACAGACAAAATAACAATAATGTACAGAAATCTATAAAATGATATTTCCATATTTCTTTCAAAGTATACAGCAGTGGGCCAACCTGTTTCCATCACCAAAAAGAGGTTTCTCTGGCCGTGTGGTGGATTTGCAGGACATTGACCCATGAGCTTCCAGGAGAGGGGTAGTCATGGCTCCTTCATTGCCTGGAAAGTCAGACCCTCTCTCTACCCTTTTCTTGGTAGGTGGTGGAGCAGCAGCACCATCTATCAAGTTACCATAGTTCCCTGGACAACCAAAGTACAATATTAATATAAATTCAACATAACATCAAGACCACTGAGAATTTTTATGTTTTATTGCATATGAGCTTAATCATACGTACCAATAGAGAACTCAAAGCTCATGTGCTTATCCCCTATTCTCCTGTCAATCATAGTAGCCTCAAACATGGCCCCAAAGAGCATGAAGTTTTCCTTGTCTTCATCATTGACCTTGACAAACACAATAATAGATACTGTTTCTAATTACAGATATAAGAAGGAGACGAGAAGAACACAGAAGAACAAGAACACATAGGTGCCGAGACAGAGAAAAATGTAAAAATGTCTAAAGAGGGTATATCTTAAGGTCTTCACCATTGTTGGAGGATCCACAGGCAGTACCATGGCCCCCATTTTCTCCTCCTCTCCTCCACCTGCTCCTCCTGTCCCAGCTTTAGGGTCTTTCCCAGCTGTTTTCGCTCCCTTGGCATCTTTCGAAGGCATTTTCAGGGAGAACAGGGACTTAGACTCAGGACCTCCTGTTAGGATCTCTACAGCCAGCTGGATGTAAAGCCTCCCTCGGTAAGACACCCCTTCTCCTATTCCCTCATTCATTTCCTGGTTATCATCAACCAGTGTGGAGTTACGAGCAGAACCATAGATGTTAATCCATGCTGGTCCGAACGTGGGGAGGAAACCTAGGTAGGAAAGCCAAACAAAAATCAACTTGAGCGGCCTTGAATCTTCATCAGATCATCATTGTAAAATTGAGTTTTGGGTGTGATAATGTGCCTGAAAATAACTGATATGAAGATAACTCTGTGATATGTACCATTATCTCCATCTTGGTCATTGGAGATTCTACGAAGATCAATGTAGTGAGTCCCAATGGCTACATCGTTCATACTACCTTCATCCAGAACCTGAATCTTCAGCCTCTGGCATAAAGGAGGAAACATCTCCTTAAAAACCACCTGTTCATTCCATACAGGGTCTGCTGTGCTCTTCTGTGTGGAAGTCCGCTCCTGTCAAAAGTTTTTTAGGATAACTGTCAAACAGATGTTTACTCAGTTCAGTGTTCTCAGGTACAATTGAATATATTTGTATTTTCTTAAGCATACTAATCATTTTATTTCAACTGAGGTATTATTGTGAGGAAAGGAATCTTTGTTTTATTCATTTTATTCATTTAAGTAGTTACCTAAGGAGTACCTTAAGTACTTAAGCAGTTTATCTTCATGTTATTTTTTGGAGGCCACTTTTATTTGTGCTCAGGCCATTTATTTCACTTAAGTAACATTATTCCACTACCAGCTGTGGTGCTCAGTGGACTGTATTGGTCAATAGTACTCGCTAAATAGACTTACCATTTGGCCAAAGAATGACACCACTACATATGGATCTATGAGAGCTGTGTTGTCGCTAACAAAGGCTTTGGTCACATTGGCCATGATGCTTGAATTCATTCTGGGAAGACCTTCAGCTCTAAACACTTTCACATAAAAGCGAGCCCATGGCCGCATGGAGGGGAAACCTTCAGGCAGCAGTGGGTTTCTGGATCAAAATAAGAAATGTCATTGGAAAAGACCAGTGTTTCAGTGTTATATGCAATAGAGTGGTTAACGGTCTCAAACTGGGAAAAGTGTGCTCAATTTAAAGCAAACTAAAAGCAAAAGTACATGTAGAGCGTTGTTATTATTATTATTATTTATTATTTTTATAAACTTATATTTTATACTATGACTATACTATGACTTATTTTGTACTAAAATGAAAATAAAAATCTAAATAAAATAAATAAGTAAAGTAAAGTAAGTAAAAGAGCATTTACTTCTCTATCTGTTCTTCAGCATCACTAAACTTCTGAGAACGGGGTGACACATCTCCTTTCCCAGTCACACAGATGTCACACTTCAGATGGCCTTTGACCCCACTGTTGATATCTATGGGATCAATAAGCGCTGCCCACTTATTGGTGAACTGATGACCTGATACAGAAAAGACAATTATGATTTGGATAATAATAATAATAATAATAATAATAATAATAATAATACAGTTTTTTTTAGGTAAGAGCAGTCTCACCAGGTTGGTTGTAGACAGTTCCAACATCAATCTTAAATGTCCCGATACAATAGCTCTTCATGATCTTTGAATGCATCACCTTTATCAAAACGGATCAAATATCATATCAGCAAGCCAAACATCTGGATGGTCCAGGCATAATAAGATCTATCTATAATTATATACTTACAGATAACTTGATGACTTTGTCAAAAAATAATTCTTGGTGAGCAAAGAAGTCAAACACGAAGTACTGTTGGGGAAGGATCAGTAATGTTATGTATGACATGGCAAAAAAGTTAAGACCTGGAAAAATCTCATGGTAAAGTTACAAAGTAATGGCAAGTCACCTCATTGTAAAATGGTGCGTTTGTCCCCTCTTTTACAGAAGTTTGTTTCTTATCGTCTCCAATTTCGATCACCACACTGGGGTCGATGTTCTCACCAACTAGCTGTTTAGCTTCAGTGATATTGATGGAAATCTTAGGAAATAAAGAAGTTACTCATTTATTCATTAGGTAGTGAACATGCATACATAAACACAGTATGTAATTAAATATCATACAGTATAATTAGATTCTCCCCTGTCCAAATATAAACTGTAAGGATGTTACTACCTGGAAAGTCTGTGGCTTGCTCTCACTTTCCAAAATCTTGGCTGAGTACCTGGATCTATGAAGATATTATAAAGAATGAGCAACAATTATTTAAAAAAATGAGCAAATAAATGACCGTTTTACCTTTAAAATGAGAGTTTGGTACCTTTTCGCATCAATCACTTCTCTGAAAGCAAAGTATCCAGAAGGACCAGCTTCACTGCTGGCCTCAAGATTTTCAGGGTCTAAAACTGGTGGGTCATCAAGGGCAGCTTCGACCTCAGATTCATCTAGAAGGATTATGTTTAATCAAGGTCATGTTCATCTACAGCTACAGTATGTGTGGAATCCTGTATCAGTTTGTAATCTGTTAGCCATCACAGTTACATGGTATTAATCTTCATGAAGAACTCGACATCTATACACAATTTTGTGTTTGCTTTGAAGGCTGTACCTTGAACACCTTTGTTTGCAAAGACAAGACCTTTGGTGGCTTTCTTCTTCTTCTTTTTCATTTTTATTCCAAATATATTTTTGCTGGAAAACATGAATACATATTGGTATATGTAACATCCAAAATATTTCTCTTGCTTTCTCTCTTATGGATACATCCATAATCACTCAAAGTGTAATCTGAGCATTAAAAAACAACTACATTTCCTTCAATATGTGGAACTGCAAAGAAATTTCAGTCTCATTAGGTTGTTTAACTTAAGTGCGATGCTTACCTTTGTGATGCTGAGTTGTCGTCGTCTTGATCCATCTACGCTTTTTACAACAAACTTATATTTTGGTCATCAAAACGCAAATGAATGCTGTCTGTTACAGAATATTAGAAGCTTTTCCAAGCTAAATCATAAACATATCACTCGACACCTGCTCAGTACAGGCAAAGCAGAGGAACTAAAACGCCCTCCCTCTCGTCTGTTTGACTTTCTGTGGCAAAAGGATAAACAAGGGTGGTAATTGAGGGTGGCAAGGATGACAACTGCATATTTATGGACACTTAAGTGAACTACCTGATGCCTAGGTGGACACAATTTGTGTTAACATTAGAAAAAAAAAAACGTATCTAAAAACATCAGTTTATTAAACAATGTACAAGATTCCAATGACAGCAGTGTTTCCCAAGTACCTGCAGCAAAAATAAACAAGTAAGTAAGTAAATAAATAAATGATATAATAATAATAAAAATAGAGCAACAACAACAATAATAATTATAACTCATACACATTTTAGTGGAAAGGTGAGCCTAATAACATTGTTCTTGGATGTTCTTTTATGAGAAATTACGGGTTTTTATTACTAAGGCCATAAAAGCACCTAACATATGGCACTGGAGCCCATCACTATGCATTCTGTTCTATTTACACAACAGAGTCTGTACAGGCATGTATGAGAAGGTTTAAAAAAAAAAAGTCAAACTGAAAATATGTAATACTAATGACCAAAAATCAATGATGAATTTTTAACCTTTGATGCAGACAGTATTTATATAATGATAATAATTTTTTACAATATTACACTATAATATCATTATAATATTGCAAGTCACTGAACGTTGTCTAAGTTGTCTAGGGGAACTATTTGCTGAGTGAGACCAGGATGTGTGGAACTGGTAGGTGAACAAATACACCCCTGGTAAATATGCAGATCAGAGCACCTGATGTTTCTGAACTTTGTTCTTACAGACTGTTTTATTGTGGGTTACTACAAATACATGTTTAATCGAAGTTTTTGCCACATCAGTTTAAACAATTAGTATAAGCAATAAATAAGCCACTTCTTATTATCCGCTGGGCTGAGGTTTATTCAGAATTTTTGTTCGCATCAAATTTCAGAATTTTGAATTTGAATTTTGATCTTATTTTGAACTCTCGTGAATCATAACTAAAATAACACACACACACACACACACACACACACACACACACACATATATATATATATATACACACATATATATATATGTGTGTTAACATTTCAGATCTCATTAAGGTCTCTCTGCGGGACTATGGGCTGGAACGACCAATCATATTAAAGTGCGTACTTTAAATCAGCCTATCATATTCAAGAATTAAGCATTACATTATCCAATGAAATTGCTGAGATTCATTTCAAATTTAAAATTGAGCGTTAACTCTACTTTTAAAGGACACGGTAAAGGAGAAGGTGATTGACTCCTGTAGGACCGGTTATTTGTAGTAGAAAACGAGACACAAAGCTTATAATCAGTTTTAAATCAAATCTTACGTTTCACGGTACGAGAATGAGAGAGATTGTGCATCTACAGGCAGGCCAGTGCGGAAATCAGATCGGGGCCAAGGTTAGTACGATAGGATTGCTATTAGCTTTTAGCTTGGTTAACCTGTGATAGTACTGGAACAGTACAGGTAACTGTAAATAACTTCACCAGACAAGTTAACCACCTCACTTCACTGCAGACGTTCACTAATCTATCACTAGGTAATATCAGTGTTGCTAGTAAGTGCCAGGCTTTTTACGGGTTCAAGTTTATTGAGCAAACTTCAGTAATTACATTAGCATCTTCAGCAAAACACAAAAACCATACCGTTTCCCCCCAGTCAAAACGCTTTATTTGCAATGCGGTACAGAATAAGGTATCAAGACAGTGTCTGCACGTACTTTATGTTATTTTTAATGTTCACTTTTTATACCTTACAGTGCAAATAATCAAACAGTTTATGTCAGCTTTGATTTAATTCACTCTGCTGAAGTCAGTTTATGTGGTGGTTTATTTTAAAAAGGCAAAACCTTTCAAATATATATTTATAGTACAGGAATTTACAAAGAATTCTCAAAGTATTGGTAATAGTATTAGTACACTAGTCTGGGTAAACAAATAATGGAAAAACAAATAATCAACCAGTTTATGTCAGCTTTGAATAGGATTTATTTCACTCTACTCACTCAGTTAATGTGGTGGTTCATTTAAAACCAAGACAGAAGCTTTTAAATATATATATTTTTAGTACAAGTACACATTTACAAAGAATTCCCCCAAAAGTATCGGTATTAGTATACTTAGGATTGGGGGGAAAAGAAAAAAGAAAAACATCGATCACATATCTCAAACATTAAATCGCTGACAAAAACCTCAGATCAGAGGCAAATCAGCTCTCAGTCATCAGATTGTTAACTCAACCATTAGCAGCTGTGATTAGATGATAATCTCACTAAAGTCATATCAGCAGAATATTCATAAAATGACTTTCCCCACCTCCCAACCATATAAATTCTAGTTAACTTTAACTAGAGTTAAAGTCCTACCCCTTGACCCAGAATGTGAGGAAGAAGAATAGCTGAGCAGTATATAGTCATGATGCAATATGTTTTGGTTTCTTGAATGTGATGGTGTCATATAACATATATAACAAATCTGTTCAATAAACTAAATAAACTTCCAGCATAGTTTTTTTTTTTTTTTTACCATTCATCTATTGTTAAATCATTCATCTACCAGTTGATATATGTTACACTCAATCAGCTTACGTATGCTTGTTAGAGTGGAAGCTCTCAAGGATAATTTTTGGCATGTACACAGGTCTAAGTGTTTGTGCAAAACACCATTTAAAATACAAGAAAAGGCCGCTTTTTACAATATAACCTCTTTAGGTCGAAACCCGACAGTCAGTGAGTGGCTGAAATGTCTCACAACCAGTCTTTGACTTTGCAGTTCTGGGAGGTGATAAGTGATGAACATGGCATCGATCCAACTGGAACATACCATGGAGACAGTGACCTTCAGCTTGAGAGAATAAATGTGTACTACAATGAAGCAACAGGTAAGAGGTTTGGTGTACAAGTCTTTCAAAAGGTCTTAAAAGGAATGTGGCCAGGACCTGGGACTAAATAGGCCTTTGTAAAATGAAGGAAATTTAATGTTTAAAGTTTCTACTAGAAGAATAATGAAATGTAACTGGGGGTAGTAGCAGAAATTATACATTTAAAAATCAGGGTATTAGTTAATATATAAAAAAAAATACTTTCAAGTGTTCCTCAGAAGCTTGTAGCAATGCTGCAAATATTTTTGGTGCACTTCATTTGGACATCCATATTTTCAGACCTGCTGACTGAATGTGCTGATGTTACCATGAAAATACTGGCATTTAGAAAGAGCAAGTAAGTTAAAGGGAAGAATTGAACATAAAGATGAACTACTGAGGAGGTGTAGTCTCACATATGTACCTAGTTAAGTAAGTGGTTGTGTAGGTGACATGGCTAGCGTGTCAGCTAGTAATTAGAAGAGACTGTCACTGTCTATTATAAATGAAACAGTAATTGATCTAAGGATAATTTTGATGATTATTTGAGTAATTTGCTGGAGGTTTTGTCTCAAAGGCCATTAAGTATGCTGCTGTCTTCCTTCAGTAAAGCTTAACTCTCATTATTACTTGGGTAGTCTGTAAGCAGCTTGCTCAGCTGTTTAAACAACAAACATGCATCAGTGACATCTTGTGGGTGTGAGTTTTTTCCTCAGTGATTCACATAAAAGTGACCAGAGTGCTACTAGCATTCCCTTGTGCAAATTGTTCAGCTTGCCAAACACGGATACTTTTTTAATTTATTTTTATTCAAACTGGATAATAATAAGGAAGACCATTCTATAAAAATAAATTGTATATATATATATATTGAATAGATATTTTAAAATCAAGAACTTAATTTTATATTTATAATGAGCAAACCCGACACCTATCCAAAGCAACCCCGATGTAGCTCTTCGCACACAGCTCAAAATCATAGCACTTTGTCAGTGTTGAGTGTAATGACGAAAAATGGAGAAAATGCAATAATAGTAAAAGGAATAATAAAAAGTGATAAATGAATATCACTTGCATTACACGACCTTTTTTTCCCCACTCCTTCAGGTGGAAAATATGTACCTCGAGCCATTCTAGTGGATCTAGAGCCAGGAACAATGGATTCAGTTCGTTCAGGACCATTTGGGCAGATCTTCCGACCCGACAACTTTGTTTTTGGTATGACTCCGTATTGTGTAATTATGTAAATGTTTTCCTACTGGCATGTGTAGTATATATGTGTAATATGATAGTTGACAAGTTATTCATCACTTCTTCTATGTATATATTTGTGCTAAAATTTAGTTAACACATAATGGCCTGGGATGCTTTGGGTCTACAGGACAGAGTGGTGCGGGCAACAACTGGGCAAAAGGCCACTACACTGAAGGAGCAGAGCTGGTAGACTCGGTGCTGGATGTTGTAAGGAAAGAAGCAGAAAGCTGTGACTGTTTGCAGGGGTTTCAGCTCACTCACTCCTTAGGTGGGGGCACAGGATCTGGTATGGGGACTCTACTGATAAGCAAAATTCGTGAAGAGTATCCTGACAGAATAATGAACACCTTCAGTGTAGTTCCCTCCCCAAAAGTGTCAGACACTGTAGTAGAGCCCTATAATGCCACCCTGTCTGTACATCAGCTTGTTGAGAACACAGACGAGACCTTTTGCATCGACAATGAGGCTCTGTATGACATCTGCTTTCGTACACTGAAGCTCACAACCCCAACTTATGGTGATCTAAACCACTTAGTCTCTGCTACTATGAGCGGGGTTACTACCTGCTTGCGTTTCCCAGGGCAGCTAAATGCAGACCTGCGTAAACTGGCAGTCAATATGGTTCCTTTCCCTAGATTACATTTTTTCATGCCAGGATTTGCCCCTCTCACCAGCCGTGGTAGCCAGCAGTACCGTGCCCTCACAGTGCCGGAGCTTACTCAGCAGATGTTTGATGCAAAGAACATGATGGCAGCTTGTGACCCTCGACACGGGCGTTACCTGACAGTGGCAGCAGTGTTCCGTGGCCGAATGTCCATGAAAGAAGTGGATGAGCAGATGCTGAACATACAGAACAAGAACAGCAGTTACTTTGTGGAATGGATCCCCAATAACGTTAAAACCGCAGTCTGTGACATTCCGCCTCGAGGGCTGAAGATGGCAGCCACGTTCATCGGAAACAGCACTGCCATCCAGGAGTTATTCAAGCGAATCTCCGAGCAGTTCACAGCCATGTTCAGACGCAAAGCGTTCCTTCACTGGTACACGGGTGAGGGCATGGATGAGATGGAGTTCACAGAGGCCGAAAGCAACATGAACGACCTGGTGTCCGAGTACCAGCAGTACCAGGACGCCACAGTGGAGGAAGAGAGAGAGTTTGAGGAGGAAGGAGAGGAGGATATGGACTAAAGCAGGTCAAGTCAAGTACCATCTACAGTTTAAAGTAGATGGTTGTGCAAGTCAGAATGTTTGACTTAGCTGCCTTTTATATACTCTAAGTTCAGACTAGCCATATGTTGAGAAAAATGTTTTAGAGTAAATTTCATATAATCATCTGCTATACTTTTTAAATATTCACAATTTGAGTGTAAATATTTTGAAAATACTGTCACGTGTGTTCATATGCAATTTTTATTTTATGTTTTCTTAAGCCAATTACTGTGATATTCACAAGTACATACTGTAAATGTTCTGCCAGCATTCAGAGGAGGCAGTATGACAACTGTGTTTCATTACAAAGAGAGCATTAACCCTGTTCAGTTGAATTTAGTGTAATGTTGTATGTGAAATGTTAAAGTAATAAATATTTGTATTCATTTTAATGGCATTTTTTGAAATGCCACTGGTTATTTGTCAATTTGCTGCACCACTGGTTATTTGTCAGTCTCAACTTAATAGATGTCAGAAAAGATAATGTGTGATGCAAATTTCATTATATTTTTGTCCACCTCTATTTAACAGTAAATGAGTGATACATAGGTTGAAATTAACTGTAGCTAATTTTAAAGAAAAATAAATCCTGTATAGTCATAAATGTCCATTGTATCTAAACACATGCTATATTGAAACATGTAAACTACATGATGGATTATATGGTATCAGTTGGCTTATAAATATAGGTACTCTCCAAATTAATATTAAGAAACATGCATTATTTAAAATGGCACCCTTTTTATTACCTGCACTACAGGTAGCATATGTAGTATAGACACACTTTTCCTCTGTAGCCAAAGAACTCAGATCTTTACATTAAGTTTAAGCAAATTTCACGTAAGTAAACATGCACTGTTAACTAACAATTTAAAATAGTCATTAAAAATGACCACTGCAAAAAAAGGCTTGGTCATACATCAGGCTTAAGTGTCTTATAATTTAAATCTTCATCCATGATCCATTGGATATTGTCCTTAATGGTCATAGTCTGCTTTGGAAGAAATCTCTGGAAAATAGAATTGCACAAAAACAAATTACATTGAAAAATTTATTATCAGCCCAACACTCAACAGTGTAATCATACAGTTTTTTTGATACTCCATTAATTCGGCATACAGTTCTGAACCTTGCTTGTGCGCAGTATGAAGACATTTAAAAAGAAGCATACCTCATGCAGTCTAGGAGCTGCATTCATAAAGTATTTCAGAATAAAGAGTGCTAATCTAGGATCGCTGCATCTCGGTTACCCAAGAAAAGGTTCTAGGGGGGCACTCTTAGTCTGACATGCTTTATTGATAACAGCGCAGAGCAACCTTGCCCAGCAAAGTGGTCTCTGACATACCTTACCTCCCATGGGCGCCAGAACCACTTTTCAAAAGCATTTGTTTCGTTCGTTCCCCCCCCACACACTTTTTCTCTCTCAAACAACGGCCGAGACGTAGAGCTCTACGCGCACATCCCCCCCAGACCAGCGGCCGAGACATAGAGCGCTGCGTCCCTCCCACATTAAAAATGCTTCCGGCGCCCATGCTACCACCTACCAACAAAATAAAAAAATGTAATACATAAAAAATATCTGGTATTGAAGAAACACAATTTGCAACGAGTCAGTTTGACAAACAAGAATCCCAGCAGAGATTCTTGACCATTCCAAAGGCTCCCAGTTTATCAAATCAGAATGAGATCCTGCAAAGTGGTCCAGGAGTAGCCTAACTCTGGCCGGACAGTCTTGGAGGGATGCATAAAGGTATGGCAGACAAGCAGCAGTAACTGACATTCCACCTCTACTGGTTGGCCAGCAGGCTGAAAACTACAGGCAGCTGTGGCGGAAATGGGCGAGCTGCCTACCTGAAACAAGAAGGGGCTGTGGGAAGATGGTGGAGAGATCACTTCTCCACAGATGTTAAGAGAAAAGAGCATCAATACCTGCTGGAGTCAGGACCAAAGCCTGCAGCAAGTCAGACAGAGAGACAATTCCTCTAACTATATCCTCTTCATCCACTAAAACTAGACGGTGAACCTGGAGAAGAAGGAATATTTCATTATGAGACCAGATGACACAGCAGTGACATACTGCTTGGTTGAAACAACAAGGATAGTTTTTAGTTGAAAAGGATAGCTTAAATTCAGGATCAAATAAGAATATCTAATCAGAATTTCTTTTGGGTTGTTTTTACTGAAATGGGCTGTCCAAAAGGCCACCTTATTATTAGAAATTAATATCTGGTTCACCTCTGCTTCTGCTATGCGGTCAATGATGGTCTCCAGGGTCTCATGTGGGTAACATTTCAGCACTCCCTCAACGCAGCACGAGCGGCCCTCAATTGCTTCTCGCATTGTCATGTTGAGGTTATTGTAATTTTTCTGAGCAGCCAGGTTCTGTAGCCAGTACAAAACAGAACATTTTAAGGTGAGGATAATTTCGACAGAAATTGTGCCGTCAGAAAGGCTAATGTCACATTTATTTACACTATATGGCCAAAAGAATGTGGACTCCTAATTATTGAGATTAGATGTTTAAGCCACAAACATTGCTAGTAGGTGCATAAAATTAAGCATATAGATATGCCCTCTCCCCAAACACTGGAAGTAGAATGGCTCATACTAAAGAGCACAGTGACTTAAATGTGGCAGGATCAGAAGATTCCACCTTTGCTTTAAAAAAAAAAGAAGAAAAAAAGGCAGTTTTGAAATGTCTGTCCTGTGCTAACATTGTGAAATGGAAGCGATCATGACCATGAAGCTGTAGACCACCCAAACAGACAAAGAGGGGCCATTGTAGTGGGTATCCTCTATTGCATTGCTCACTACATTGCATTACACAAACATCAGCACAAGAGCTGTTTGTGAGGAGCTTCATGAAATGGGTTTCCATGGCCGAGCAGCTGCATACAAGCCTAAGATCACAGCGGGCAATGCCAAGGATCAGCTGGAGTAGTGTAAAACACTGCCACTGGACTGTGGAGCAGCGGAAATGAGTTCTCTGTAGAGGTAAATCATGCTTCACTATCTGGCAGTCTGATGGATGAATCTGGGTGTGGCAGATGCCAGGGGAACTTTATGCAATGGAATGCATAGTGCCAACTTTAAGGTGTGATAGGTGTGATGGTGTCCACATGCTTTTTTTTTGGTCATATAGTGTTTGTCAGACTTGCCAGCATGAAGCCATAGAACTGGTCTACTTACAATGACATCAAACCTGGAGTAGAGCGCCACCACCTTCCCTAGAGGCAAGACACAGATTTCAACTACATGCTTCAAATTTCTGTTAGAACATAAAAAAAAAAAAAAGAAGAAACCCTGCAGCGTCCTTGCTTGTCCCGTCTCCCAAGCAGAAAATACCTTGTTCATCCACAACAGGCAGAGCTGATACTCGTCGTTCGACAAATATCGACAGTGCATCATATACTGTGGCCGTCTCCTGGACTGTGGCAATCTTTCTGAACGTTCCAATTTCAACCTCCTCAATCCTCTTCTGTAAGAATCTTGGCTTTGGGATCATGGATCCCTGGGAAATCAAAAAAAAAAAAAAAACGTGATTCTTAAAGACAACTGCAAGGACCTGATTTATGCACAGGGATTAATGTTGTAATATTTTTGATATGTTGTAGTATTTTATATTTTTAAGAAAAGTTCTTACAAAAATGTGAAGGAATTTCAGGATGCGTTTGTGAGTAAGTATGTGCAGAACATTCCCTGACTCAGGATCTATGACCGGTAGTCTGTGGATCTTGTTCTTCAGTAAGGAGTAAATGGCATCAAAGAGGCTGACGATGGAAAACACAACTCTCTGTCACTCTGGGACACTGGAGAAAAAGAGAGAGAAAAGAAACAGAAGAGTGTTGCAGAGGTCGTAGTTTTACCTGGACTCAGGGGTGATGCTGATCAGAGAGGTGATGGAATATTGAAGGTAGACCTCTGGAACAGGAGAGAACACAAAGGAGCTGAAATAAAAACAGCAACAACAACAAAAACACAACTATCTAAAAGCCTAATCTGAAAATGGTGACTACTGTAAACTATACACAGTCACCTCTCCAGGTCTCAATCCTGTGCTCCTCCAACTCATATATCTGAACCTAAAACAGCAAAGAAAAGCAGGAGAAGTTAATGCAATTGCTTGATCTTTGGCTCTGTTTGCAGTTTAACTCAAACGAGGAAATATAAAAATACGGCATTATTTTGCAACAAAACCCGAAGTACTTACCATGGGTGATTTGTAATATCGGTGGAGAATGTTAATAAAGTCTGTTATTGTAAGCATTCCTGTGAAAATATGGGAACAGTATAGAGACACATTTACAAGGTGTTTAAATCAACACCTGATCTAAAAGTCACAGACAGAAGCAGTCTGTATCAAGATTAACACAAGATAGAGAGAAAGCTGAATGGCGTCATCTTTAATTGACACACATGCATATATGTTAAACTCACGATGCAACTGTTTGAATAATGACAGCTTCTCACACCTAAGTGCCTTTTAGTGGGATCAGATTTCTGGTGTAGTTGGGTGACTATTAATACCCTGGGGAGGAGCTCATGATTAAATCACAGTCCTCCCGCTTCTAACTAACGGAAGTTAGTGACTAGAGGGCTGGCTCTTTAAAAATTAACATTTGAAGTATTTTGAGAAATTGCAATTAGAAAAACAGCATCAGGCATAATTAAATTGGTTATTAATAGATTACTGGAGCTTTTCTGAGAGCTCTTAATAAATGCCCCTCCCCCCCCCTTGAGGGTTATGTATGAGACTAAAGTGCAAT
>JBBPCZ010000002.1:18569381-18581587 GCA_037974445.1 Brycinus macrolepidotus
TATTTTATATTCATATTTATTATTAAACATATTTCAATCTGTTGTAATAGAAACACATTTTGAAACCACTAGGGGCTGTGGCGTGGTACTGTCACACAGAGAAAAAGTTGTAATGACTGTCATGTACCACTAGGGGTTGTAACATGCCACTGTTGTGCGGCACGAGACACTGTCCCGCGCCACTATGTGACAGACAAAGCGTTGTCACGTGACAATGTCTTACGTGCGTGACAGTGTCATGTAATAACGTAACAGTACAGGACACTAAATGCTGTAACCGCCTCTCATCCTGAAGCCACTAAGCAAAGTCACATGTGTAATTCTAATTCTAACCTGCTAGTGGAGCTGCTGTCACTGCTGCTGGGGGCGATGACGTCTTCTTTGTTAGGTACAACAAAGCCAGCAAGGTTCAGCACATCCCGTATCATCTGGCCTTTAATGCTCACATCCAGCGCACTGTTGGAGTGGAGGCTATACAGACAAACAGATCTGTTAGCTCGTTGATTTCTTTGTCACAAGATGCCACATGTACTGTCTCTGACACTGAATTCTAAATCTTAAAATCCAACTGGTTCAACCTGTAGGCTAAAGAGGTTACCAGTGGTTACAATTCTGTTCTCACAGCTCAATCTTACATGTACACCAAAGAGCAGTTCTTTTCTTACAGTCGTGCAGCTACAATACCTGGGCGAGATGTTAACCTCTAGTACCCAAGGCTTCAGGTTCTCATCCAACATGATGTCAAAACCAAACAGCTCATGACAGCTGTATGGGGAACGCACATGCATCTTCACCAAGGTGTTCACATATGGGTCTGACCTGGTAGTGAAGAAAGAACAGAAACAATTTAACAATACAGTGTTTAACTAAACCATACTCAGTTTTGACTAGTTCAACTAGTGTTTAAACTGTGAAATACAACAAAACAGTGGCAAGTGTGAATTAAAACATCAGGACCTAACCACACTAATGCTCAAATTCTCACAGAAATGTTCAAACATCCTAGAAGAAAAGAGGTTGTCACTGCAACAGAGAGGGGACAAGTCCCTTGATTTCCAAGAAGAAGAAGAAGAAAAAAAAAACACTGGCCGAGCAGGTGTCTACAACCTTTTGTACTTGTAGTGTACTTGCTCTACTGCACGCGGCTCTGTGATTTTTGCAGGTCACAATTTTAAATAAATAAATAAATAAAAATAAGACTACTATATGTTCTTTATCTGAGCCGGTTAGTCATTTGTTCTGGCCATTCAGGTCTCGAATATTTTTTTCCATTAAAGAAATATTAAGGAATACCCCAGTAAGAGCATTGCATTTTAACAGCAGGATATCTATGGAACGTATAAAATTCTGTCTTTAAACTTTAACAGTTTACGTTGAATTAATTTGAAACAACTCTTCATGTCCTTGGTAATGAAGAAACAAACAAAATTATTTACATTTAACAAATCATTGGCAATAAAATATGACATACAGCCATAACCTGCAAAATGCCAGTCACTGTCCATTTTAATTAGTCTATTAAGCACTTACAGAAAGATAACAGTTCAAAAATTAGTAGAATGCTGTTTCACATTTTTGCAACAATCTTCTTATAATTAGGCCTGTCATGATCATGAAATTGTAGTTGACGATTAATTGCCAGATAAATAACTGTACATTGTGTTTGACTATTAAAGCCTAAAATGACCAGATTAGCTGATTACTTGCTTCCATTACTCACTTCAATAGCGGTCACTATCCAGTGACACCCATGCAATTTCTCAATAATTTTTTTCAGCGTTCTTTTATTTACATGTATTTGCCTTTACCAAACAAATGAAAATGCACCCAATTCACATTTTTATTGTGATGCAAACATATGATTGCAACAGCTAACAACTGTGGAACAAAACTGCAGTGTTTAAATAATCACAATCAGCTCAAATGATTGCGATCAGGTGATTATGTAATAATTGTGACAGGCCTACCTGTCACTACTAAATAAAGTATAAAATGTATGCCCTACCAGAATGAGTACTGTGTCGACTTGGTCCAGTGGCAGATACAAAGACAGAGGCCAGAAATTTAATCATGAATTTAGGTTCAAGGAAAAACAAGGCTATATAAGGATAGTGTGACATCAAACACACTTACGCAATGATGGTTTTGATGACCATGTCCTTAATTTTCTCCCAGATGAGAGTAGTGTTGATCCCTTTGGAACCCAGGTATTGCCAAAGTGCCTTCAGTGCCCTGTAGTCAACAAAGGTCCATTAGCTGAGTAAAACATTCAAGTTATAAACTACTTCAGGGCTTAGTAATGTTAAATAATGTTATTAATGGAAACAACTATTATTTTATGGATATGTATAAACTCACTAAGTTTGTATATTTACAAATTACATTTTAGACAAAAAGCAACCATCACTGCCTCTTTCAGATGCTTCTGCGTTAATCAGAGTAGCCTTTTACATGACCATATACAGCAGCAAGGGAGTGGGTATATGCACAAAGGGAACATTTTTTACATGAAGCATCAGAGACATTCTATTTTGCTGTGCTATGAAGTATTAATACAGATTATTACTTCACAGAGCTTTCCATTATAACTTTGTTGAACAAAACAAATACAAATATTGAGCAAAATGAGGAAGGAGAATCAGTCCATCTAGCATAAAAACCCATCAAGCAGACAGGGGTAAATATAACATGGTACATTTAGAAGGTCTGGAACAGTAAGCCACCTTTGTTATCTACAAGAAACAGTGAATATTATTCTAGATGCAAGTAGTAGTAGAAAACTAAAAACTAGGAGTGTACCTGTACACTCAGTCCACAATTAGATTCACGATATTGGTCTCACAAAAGTCTAACGACATTCTGATGAGTTTGAATGAAGAAAAATGATTAAGCATTCACTAACAGAATAATCTGCTAATGAAATTAGAATTAGAACTTGGAAACAGAGGAGTGTGGTGCATGACGTGGGTGTGCTGGATTGGTCGTCGATTGGTGCTGGATCTTCGCAAAAACTCTGGTGTTTAAACAATGTAACTGTACTGTATATGATAGGTTACAGTACCCCTATTTTCCACAATGCACCAGCCACATTATTTATTTGCTACATCACAATGTTTCAGTGTTTGGTTAAACCCTAATACTTACCATTTGTGACCCTGGCAGGCCTTATCATCGCTGTTGGTCTGATACTCAGAGTTCTTCTTGTTCACACTGTAGTTTGTCAAGTGCATGAATTTGTTGCTAAGGCTTTTCATGGAAGAGGAGTACCTGTATGGCATACAAAAAAGAACAGCTCAAATGCAGAGGCAGTTTGACATGTAATTTAAATCAAGCATTATTAAATAAAAGAGTAGTGTGGGTTTGTATTCACTGATAATTTCACTTTGATAACTCACTTGCAGCTTGCGAAGCGGACAAGTCCATCATTGAAGATGTAAACACGGAGTGGATCATAAGAGGTCACGTATACATAGATACGCAGATCAAACTTATTTCCACTGATGAGGTAGGGCTTGTGTAGGTACCTGTTGATAATCAGGGCATAAGAATGAAAAGGAAGAAAAAAGATCAGATCACTAGACATTAAGCTAAACAAAGAATATTTAACCACATCCAATAACTAACTCCCTACAGAGCCATTTTTATGAATGGACTTCGGACAAGATTAAAACCTACTGGCTATTTCTGGATATATAATCCTTTCTAAAAACAGAAATCAGTGGGAAAACTGGCTCTTGGTGTTAACTAAAGCAGTTAAAGCTCACTTTTGAACAAGAAGTGGTCTCTTGCGTGGCATTTGACTCCACTTGTGAATAACCTGAATGCCAATTCCTCGGGCTGATGCTGGCTGTGAAAACAGGAAACATAATGACATCAATTCACCACTGAGAATAAATACAATTTTCAAAAACAAAAACGCCTTCATGCTGACCAGTGACTTAATCAGTACCGGTTTGATGATCCATTTCTGTCGGCTCCCTCCATCCTCCCAGGCCTTCTTCAGCAACTTCATGTCCTGTGGGAGCACAAAGGAGCGTGGGAAGAAGCCAAACTCCTGCTTGCCAAAGCGCGCCTGCATCTTGGACAGGTTCCGCCACAGACGGTCCTTCCGTCCGATCTGAAAGGACCCTGGAAAGTGGTTCAGCTACCAGACAGAAACAGAAGGATTGTTAACATGAATAACTAATAGTAACAGGGCACTGCTACAATAACTTTTGCTGTTTTGACGACAATGTTAGACAAAGTGTACATTATCAGTGTTTAATCTGAGAGCTCTCCCAATCCTGGGAATCAAAGCTCTTTTTCTACCATACTGCTTAAGAGGACTAAAAGCAATCAAAGCCAAATTTCTGTAAATATTGTCAAATTACAGCTGATATTCTGCACTTCAATTTCACCATGCTGAAGAACCGAATTAAAACATGAAAAGAAAAAAAAAAAAAACCAGTACATTTACAGAACACACCGTAATAAAACAGGGAGGTAAAATCAAACAATGAAAAGTTACTGTTACATGAATGCAAATATAGCTGTAACAACTCTACTGATATACACTGACAAGTCAAAACATTATGACCACCTGCCTAATATACTGTTTGTGCTCCATATGTGGCTGAAACTGCACTGAACTGCTGACGCACAGACTTTGAGGGTGCCCTGTGGAATCTGACACTAGAAATATATCCTGAAAGTCCTGTAAGTAGCAAGGAGGAGACCAGGGCAACATCTTGAATTCTTTGTTTGCTCCTAAAAATCCTTTCTAATCAATTCTAAACAATGTGTGCAGCGTGGCAGATCCATATTGTCCTACTGAAAGAGGCCACTACCCTTACAGCATTGTATTACTATGAAAAGATGAAGCTGGTCTGCAACATTGTTTAGATAGGTGGCGTGTTAAAGTAACATCCACAACTAAAATGCTCAAACCACAGATCACTGCCCAGAACAGTACGTTCCTGCCAGCGGTCTTTTTCACACAATGGATCCTGGTGCCATCTCTTTCCCCAGCAAAAGTCACACAGTTCCAACCATTTAAACCATGGTTTAAACCAGTTAAACCATTCAAGTCTTTGATACATGTTGGTCACATATAGTGACCTACTTGACCTTTACCTTCTGGTACTCTCGAATGGCCTTGAACCCAGGTGACTTCATATGGTGACCCCAGCAGCCCAGCCAGTCATAACTCTCTGGAACAAAGAGCAATTATGTTAAGGTTTCTACAAACTCAGAAAGCAGAGAGTGAATCTTAATGAGGGAACATCAAGAATAGAACATCCCTGTTCTTACAACATATTTACAAAGACATGCTCATAATTATACACTGAAGAACATGTTTTAAGACAGCATCCATAAATAAAGAAACAAAGCTATGTTGACTCACTCTTGGTGACTTTGAAGTGTGATCTAGCGATGGTGTGCTTGACTATGTTAGGTGTGACGGTGCTCATTTTCCATTTCAGAAGTTTTCTCTGATCCAAAGGCAGCAGCTCCACTGCAGACCCACATAGCAATTATGTCAGAATTTATCATACACAAAACCAGAACCAGATTACATCCAATTCAACAGAAGTCCTACAAAACCTGTTCAAATGCTTAAATACACACTAAAGAAGAGACAATAGTACAGATCTGACTTGAGAGGAAAAACATAAGATGTCAGATCGTAAGTGCTAACCTCTTTCATTGGCAGTACTGAAGTACAGTGTTTGGGGCATGAAGGGGAAGAGACTGGGCACCAGTGCTGGCTTCACCACCCAATCATCCTCCACCTCAGGGCACATCGGTTCCTCAATACTACAACAAATACAAAAGTCATAATTATGTAAACAAAACTAAACAAACTGATAAAATAAACATGCACCATAAACAGTCATTATACATACATTATAACACCAAATTCCCATTAAATATGTCCACAACACAACAAAAATAAAAACTGCCAGAAAATTATAAAACATAAGTATCCTATATACACTAATTCAAAAAGGTTGAACCACAACATTATTATTCTCAAGTAGACATTAAATATATATTCCTCTAAAACCCAAGTTTTGATTCTTCCAAATTCAAAATCATGATCAAAGAAAGGACTACAGACACTATACTGGTACACCACTTTAAGCAAGAGTCAGTCAGTAGCTAAGAAATTTAAACACCCAAACATCTGTCATGAAAAAACAATCTAAGTGATTTAAAGGATAACCTAGTTGTTTTACAGATGAAAACGCTATGATGTAACTCACATGACGGTCATGTAGGAAGATGCTGTCTGCTCTGAGTCTGGTTCTAAAATGATGGTTAGCACTAACACAGAATAGCTCAGTTTCAATCCATACTCAACATGGGCCTTCACTTTTAGTAAAAAGCAAACACTAACCAACACTACAAACAAACCCATCAGCTCATAACAAAAGCCAAACAAGATTCAGCACAAAGCACCTAAAAGCTCATTTTTCCATTACAGAGGGACAGTTCCACTTTTATTACTGATTCACAATTGGGAGACGTTTCTACTGGCCACTGTGTTTTCTAGCTTTTCATGCACAGCAACCACCAGAATAACAACAACAAAAAGGGGCAATACTCCTCTGTTTGTTATCACCATAGTAATGTCAGGTGATCACTGCAGAAGCATGTCAGAGGTATGAAAGACTGTAAAAATCTAGTTTAAATACTGAGTAAACTTTAAAGGCACTAAACTGAAATAAAATCTCCGAAATGAACATCTGGCAGCTCTCCAACTACTGATACAAAACTGGGATTAACAAACTAAGCCTGAAAAATGAAAGGAATGTGAACCTGGAAATGTACTCATTTCTAAGTAGCCTTGCCTTCAAGTGTTATGCAAGTAGGCATGGCACACCACAGCACATCCAAAAAAATGCCTTTGGGTACTGGTATTTTAAATAATAAACACGGGCAAATTACTTTGATGAGGTCACCATAGAAGTTGCTGAGGAAACGTCACAATCTGATCCTTCTGTGGAAAACAAAGACAATTCTCTTTCATGTGACACAGCAAAAACAATGACATGACTGAACAAAGGACAATCTGTATAATAAACTGAGGGTTACATGTGGGCTTGTACTACTTCTTCAAGTTTAGTGTTGGGAACAAGTGTGGTAAAAGTGCAAGTAGTTAATAGTTACCATTGTCATCACCACTGCAGTCATTCTCCAGCTCATCTGGAAGCTCTTCCTCACCTCCATCTGGCAAAATACCAGCGTTCTCCTCTCTGAGACACAATTTCATAATTTATTACATATTATTACATGATCTCATGTAGCTGACTGTGACAACAGTGGTACATTTATGTTTAATAAAATTAGAAAGATGAGATTTCATGGTTTCAAACGCATGCAAAAATGTACATTTTCATAACATTTGTTAAACAGGAATTCCATATATTTTTTTTAAATTTCTGTTATTAAATCATTAAGATGTCAAAGTCACTCAGAGTAGTTTGAGTGAAACGCATCATTCTATAAAAAACATTCATAGCAGTAGTAACAGGAACCCAAAATGTTTAAAGCCACTGAAACCTCTGATCATACACAAAAAAAAAAAAGCTCAAGACATATGTAGGTACTTCAGATAACAACATGGCTACATTTGTGTTGCAGACATGTTTTATAAAGCACCCTATAAAACATCCTAAACCAGTCTGAATGATGATGTTTCCCTCTCAAAAATTTAACTGCCCCCAAAAAACAAAAGCATCATTTGGATAAAATTCTTATGTATCAAACATCTTCCTCAAACAAGATCATGGGGGGCAAAGGCTTATCATTTCCTTTGAAAAATTAAAACACAAAAACTGTATAAATAAACAAAAAAAGAAAAAAAGAAGACAATTAATCTTATGCTCAAACTCACCCCTTGACTGGAGGCTCATTCTCCTCTTCCAGAGCCATGTGGCAAACACTTGGGTCCTCTCCAAAGTTGTGCTTATCCCCTTTCTTTGTGAGGTGTATGGCAGAGATCTGGTTTGTTACTGAGTAAACTGTGGGAGACTGAGGAGAGGCCTCCTCTGGAATGGCACAAGTACTACCGTGAGTCACTC
Source organism: Brycinus macrolepidotus (assembly GCA_037974445.1). Classification (NCBI taxonomy): domain Eukaryota; kingdom Metazoa; phylum Chordata; class Actinopteri; order Characiformes; family Alestidae; genus Brycinus; species Brycinus macrolepidotus. Next base: position 18,577,448 of record JBBPCZ010000002.1, read on the forward strand.
CATTGCACCGATTATTTGTGGGGTACTTCTCATCCTGTTCATCTAGGGAAATGACACTGGACGTCTCCGTGTCCATAAAATGCTGCTCATTCTCATCAGTAAGGCAAATTCTTGAGACTTTTGTTGATGTGGCACCTGTCTTTGTTCTCGTCCTTGCTGCTGTCGTACTGCCATGGGAATTAAGGCTGGTTCTAAGTGGTCCATTCAGACCATTCAGTGTCCCGTTTCGTGCATGTGCTATGCCTTTGGTGAGTTTTTGCACAGCTGCTGTGAACTCTACTTCAGAGCTGACTTTTCTCACTCTCTGAGGTGCTTCACTGGTGCCATGCTCCAAACGGCATTCCACTATACACTCATTCTCCTTAGTGTCTCCTGCTACAATCTTCTCATACTGAGGCCAGTCCTGTGTCCCCGAGACGTGGTTCAGTGGCACATCTGTGCGTTTGTCCTCCAAAGGCACAGTCATTTGGGTGGGCTTTGTTGTGTCTGATTTTCCATCTCCTTTGTCACAACCATTACAATGTGAGGCAGACAGTATAGTGCTGGGTTTCTCTAAGTCACACGTTTCTAGTCTGGCACTTGTAGGCACTTTGGCAGTTGAAGGCTGTATTACCCCTTTGCTGTTGCTTTTGAGCTTGCTGCTCGTCCATGGGTAAGACTGATTTGTAGGCATGGTTTTTTCAACTCTCACAGAAGCTCTCTGAGAGAAGGTCTTGGGTGGGGAGGGACAAGAAGGACAAAATGTGAGCTGAGGTGAAAATGCTCTTTTCCCTAAAAGTCTTGACCTTAACCTGAGTTGGTCCAGCTGCCAGCGAGACTGACAGTTATGGACAGTTGGCTCTAGATGGCAGGGGCTATGGCATATAGCAGAAAGACTCCTAATATGAAGTGAGCTCGGTGAGACAGCACTGGCTGTTCTTGTACCACCACTAGCACCGATACAAGAACGAGCACCTGCACTTCGGGCACACACAGTTGTAGTAGCTGCAGGCACAAATTGTAAGGCACGCTGTGAGGAGATCCCTGAGATACGACTGGGCCGGTCATACACCACCGTCACATTAGGCTGACTTGCAGAGTCACCAAGGGCTGAAGGATGAAGTCTTTTCCTCTCAGTGAGAGTGGAAGACACATGAGTATTGGATGAATGTACAACTGCAGGCTTGGCTCGAACAATGAGGGCTGACCGTGGCGCCCCACATTTCAAGTCTTCAGCTCCATTGGAGGCCATTAAGTGCCATCTTATACTCTCCAGGCATGGATGTTAATACTCAAATACACGAAGAGTCGATCTATAAATGAGACACAAACTGTAAGAATCAAAAGCATTTATCATAAAGCACCTAAACTATGTAGAGAAACCCACATACACTACATGGACAAAAGTACTGGGATGCCTGACCATTGTATCAACAGGGACTTTCATGACATTGCATATAAATGCATAGACTTTAATATGGAGTTGGTTCCCCCTTTGCAGCTATAACAGCTTCCACCTTTCTTGAAGGGCTTTCCACAAGATTTTGGAGTGTTTCTGTGGGAATTTGTGCCCATTCATTCTCTAGAGCATTTATGAGGTCAGGCACTGATGTTGGACGAGAAGGCCTGGCTCGCAATCTCCGTTCCAGTTCATCCTAAAGGTGTTGGATGGGGTTGAGGTTAGGGGTCTGTGCAGGCCAGTCAAGTTCTTCCATACCAAACTCATCCAACCATGTCTGTATGAACCCTGCTTTGTGCACTGGGACACAGTCATGCTGGAATAGAAAAGGGCCTTCACCAAACTGTGTCCACAAAAGTTGGAACCATGGCGTTGTCCAAATGTTCTTGGTATGCTGAAGTATTAAGATTAAAGCCATTCACTGGAAGTAAGGGGCCGCCTGAATAATTAAGAGGTGTGTCCCAATACTTTTGTCCATGTAGCGGGGGTGATAAACACAATCTGCCATTCTAATAAACGGTCGTATTTGTTTACTTTATGAAGTAGCGATGTCCTTAGAAAAAACGTCCGATGGAATTTCACAACTAATCAGCAACTGTTGTAAAATTTGCTTTTAAAAAGCCAACATTTAAGAAAAATCAAAGTGTTCCCCAGGACTACTGAGTACTCCAGATACTTTGTACTGTACTAGGAAACAGTACTTGAATGAGCTGAACTTCAGCAGTTTTAGCTCGACTAGAAAACTAACAAAAGCGAAGAACTAAAAATCAGGACTACAAACTGGGCACCATGTCAAACAGAGAGAGACTGTCAGCAGTTTATCAGCCATGTGGCTGGAACAGGAACAGAGCCACCATAGCAGGGTTAGCTTGTTTAAAACTGTGTTAGCTTGCACTGCTAAACCGTTTAATGGGATAGCTATAAAGAGAAGCCAACATTCTTTAAAAGAAATACAATAAATATGATACGTATCAACTATTTTGTCAAGCTGTTAAAACGCTCGGTAGTTCATTTGGCAAAAAATTTAGATTTTCTTTTGTATGTAGCTAAGCTAGTTAGCCAACTGGCTAGCGTCCATGCTTAACAGGCCCTGAGAAACCAAGACAAAAAATACCTTTTCTATCATTCTGACGCAGCTAAACTCCGGACAAGGACGACTGTGAAGTGCAGGACATCTACACAAGGCCTCTTACCTGAGCAAAAAACAAAAAACTTTTCCAAAATACATTACGGAGCGGTATCTAAGCGGGGCATGCCGGCTCTCTCAGCCGAGTCATGTTCACTTAACCCGCCTCGGCTGTTTTTGTCTGCCGCGGCTTCTATCCGCCTCCTAGCAACAGAAACGCACTACACTCATATACACAATATGGACAAAAGTATTGGGACGCCTGACCATTACACCATGAACTTTAGTGACATTGCATTCAAATACATAGACTTCTGGAGTGTCCTCAATGTCTGCTGCTACCAAGCAACAGAAACACTATACTCATATACACGAACAAAAGTATTGGGACACCCGAGCATCACACCAACAGGGATTTTAATGACATTGCATTCAAATACAATTTTAATATGGAGTGGGTACCCCCTCTTCACTGCCCTCAAAGTCTGCGGCTACTAAGCAACTGAGGACACTTCAGTGTGTACCTGTACATTCATACATAAACCTATATAGGTATATATATATATATATATACACACACACACACACACACACACACACACACATTTTTGTAATATTTGTATAGTGTCATTTTTATATTATACTGTTGTGTTGTATAGCTTTTATTCTTTTGGTTAAGGGGCCATCTGAATTCAGTAATGAAGAGGCGTGTCACAATACTTTTGTCCATATAATGTACATAATTATTCACTGCTGTCAGTATTCATTTATTTATTTTTGTTGTTGTAGAGGTGTCTAAAAGTATTCAGACACTGTCTTTAATCAGTGGTTTCATCTACTTCAAGGTGCACTCACTGCTGACACAAGTGTTTATTTGCACACTCACAGCTTGCATAATCTCCAAAAAAAGGCAATGCCAATAGAACAAGACACTAGAGTAAATGTAGCCTAAGGTCTCCATTCCCAACGCGGCTACAGGAGTATAGAGCCCATCCCAGCTCTGGGCTGTATGGCAGGGACAGTGAGTTCAGTTATGGAGCGCTGTCACCTGATCTCACTACTGTTTCTGAATGCAATCAAGTCCTCACAGAAATGCTCCAACATCTACTGTTAAACCTTCCCAGAATACCAGGAGCTGTAACCAAAGGGGTCACAAACTAAAATTAAGCCAACTATTTTCAGAAGAAATATCATGTGAACAGACGTCTACAAACTTTTGGGCATATAGTTAATTCATACATATACTCTACATGGACAAAAGTATTGGGACACAGCTGTTTTTCAGGGTTTGGGCTAGACTCCCTACTTCCAGTGAAGACATTCTGGACAACGCCATGCTTCCAACTTTGTGCACACAGTGTTTGGAGAAGGCCCTTTTCTATTCCAGCATGACTGTGCCCCAGTGCACAAAGCAAGGTCCATACATGGTTGGATGAGTTCGGTGTGGAAGAACTTGACTGGCCCGCACGGAGCCCTGACCTCAACCCCATCCAACACGTTTGGGATGAACTGGAATGGAGATTGCAAGCCAGGCCTTCTCGTCCAACATCAGTGTCTGACCTCATAAATGTTCTAC
>JBBPCZ010000002.1:18581687-18602112 GCA_037974445.1 Brycinus macrolepidotus
TATATATATATATATATATATATATATATGTGTGTGTGTGTGTGTGTGTGTGTGTGTGTGTGTGTGTGTGTGTACATTTATATAGGCTGTTTTACAAACACTTAAGAACAGACAGTGTATTAAAAATAACTAATGCATGTTGCCTTGTATTTTACCAGGTCCATAAGACATCCTCCTTTAAAGCCTTAGTTCAATGTAGTTCCAGACTACAAGTCAAGCTCGACCAGACAGGCCGCACGAGACAGAAGCGCCTCTCTTCTATAAACATTATTACTGCGCCCTCTTCTGGTGGCCCTTGGTAAACATCAGGTATTGTGGCAAACCAAGACTTTTCGCACATAATGAGAATAATAGACTATAAACCGTTTAATCCTATTGAACTTTATCCGTATAACAACTACAATAAATCCTGTATATACACCTGTATAACAGAGCTGCTTAGCCCCTGAGTTTTTATACCACCAGTAATATATTTAAACAGGTATTTCCTTGAAATCGTACAATTTTTTCATATTTGTATTTTTCCTAATGAACTCGTAATGAAGAGAAATTGGCATGGGTATGCTCAAATGTAGCATAAATATTATTGTTATCATCATCATTATCATTGTTACTACCAAAACTACTACTACTACTACTACTACTAATAATAATAACTCTACTACAGACCATAATGACCAGCCTGTGTCTGGTCTTTATCGGGTGTTATGGAGGGTTTGGGTCAGTTTGGGTGCTGAGTGCAGAGTGCACCTCTCTCTATGCTTTTACCTGTGGGAGAGCATGCAGGCACCTGGGTCTGGAACCTGTTTGAGCTGCTGTCTGGCTGCAGTGTCTGATGCTGTGTGAGTGGCAGGTAGGTCCCCTTTCCTCTCTCTCTCCCCCTCCCCACCTCCCTCCTTCCTCTGTGTACCGGCACGCCAGCGCCTGTGGGATGGAGTCACAGTTGCAGATCACTTTCCATCTGGAGAGCCGCGAGCCCTTTCATGTCTGGTCTGATGAAGAGGGTCTTGCATCCTCCCAGGCTGACGAGCGCCCACTCCAGCTTCAGTAAGTTTTAGATCGGGCAGGCAGATCGGAGGGCTGGGTGTTAGTGACCAGCGCGTCTTCTCCCTGAAAGCATGAAGTTGCGCTCCGTGTGCGTGTCCCTGCTGCTCCTGGCGCTGCTGGCCGGGCAGCACGGAGGGTCCCGGGTCAGGCTGGCCCGGCTGGACCGCTGGGTGAAGGCTGCCTTCCAGTACGTGAAGCTGAGTCTCTGCCGGAGGGTCAGCCTGCCGGAGTGGGAGTGCTCGAGGCTGGCCCACCTTCGCCTGTCCGGCGTGGTGGTCTACGTGTCTGAATCAAGCTCAGACAAAGTGCTCGCCATCCTGCCGGACTCCCAGTCCACCGGGACTCCCGCGGCGGACGAGCCTGGGGCCAACCGGGAGCTCTTCCCCGGAGCCAGTGCGCACGACGCCGTGCTGGTCCTAGACCCCAGCCCCGAGGAGAGCTTCGGACACCCCGTGGTGCTCTTCTACGTGGACTTTAACGTGACCAAGAAAAGATGCGGCCACATGGACGGGATTTATCTGGGTGAGTAGGGGATTTCAGGATGCACTTAAAAAAAAAAACTAAACAAAAAAAAAAAAACAGATACATTCGAAGAAAACAACAATTAAAATATTAATAAAAACATAACGTTATTTTAAAATCCTGATGTTAAAAAGTGTGTGTAAGAAAGAGTTATAAATAAAAAAAGTTAAAAGTTATTTATAAAAAAAAATATATATATATATATATTAAATGAATGACAGAAGGGGTTCCACCTGCATTACTGCTGACCCCACAGTGGTGCAACAGTGTGAACAAATGAATGGACCATTTCTGATTAAGAGGACTATAAACTGAGACTATGGGGGCCCTTTTTCAATTTTAAACAAAACAAACTCTTATTTTAGATAAATCTTTTTAGCTTTTGGTTGGAAACAATTTTGAAGTAAGTTTTAAATGAATAAATGAAACAAAAAATAGCCAGACAAAGCAAAGACTCTGAAGAGCAATAAAAAATGAGTTTCTCTGAAAAGAAATAAACAAATTCCCATGTCTGTATTGCAACCCCAAGTGCATCAGTGCTTATATCCTGCAGTAGACACACAGCATGACGTTTTAAAAATGTTCATCAGACTGGGCATCTTTTAGGCAAAATGTATGAAATCTTTAAACAGATGAGGTAAAGCACAAAGGATTTACGACTAGTTGAGATTTCTCTGACACAGAGGTTTCCCAGTAGCATGCAAATTTACCAGGCATACAAGAAAAGTACATATCCTCCTTATGACCTTTAGTCTTAACACAAAGGTAGTGTTTTACTGTGTCATAACCTATAGAGTTTTGCAACATACGCTCACTGATGCATACTGTGCTGGCTCATTTACTTTTAATATCATTTCAATATTCTAGACATATGAGTAGTGAGTATTGCTTGAAATTAAAGTGACTGAATTTGGGAAAGTGGAAAAAGTGTATTATATCAGTATGCATATCAGTAATAAGATAAGTATTACATGAAATTAACTTGTGCTTCAACTTATACAGTGTGGTCATTAACCAGATGGGCTCAACAGTCACTGAGCAGTGCATGGGGAGTGTATGCAAGTCTGTGCGTGTGTGTAGCCTAAGCTAGGGAGCGTGTGAGAAGGAGAATGAATACACTCTGCTCCAGGAGTAGTTCTCTCAGAGAACAGTCAGTCCATGGCCCCCTGCAGGGAAGGCAGATGCACCAGTCATGCAATCGCAAAAGGAGGTGTCAATAATTCATCCTGAGTGTGTATTCCGTTCTTTGCACCTGATTCAGTACACAACTCTGCAAACTTACTACCTCCTATGGTGAAGTCAACTTTAATTTAAGACTTCAAGTTTGACCCTCCAAGACACTTAGAGTGGGCACTTGTGCTCATGTCTAATCCAGTTTTTTGGCATCAGGCTAGGTGTTAATAATGGAGTATGGGACTCCTGTACGTGACTGAAGGAAGCTGCTGTTTCATTTCGCTATTCCATAGCCATACCTCACAAGGCATTTATTACCTTAAGTCCTCGGTAATTCACTGTTTTCAGTGAAGATCCCGAAGAGCAGGAAATAAAAGCAGCCATGGGAAATCTAATAATTGCTAACCATGTCAGAAGTGATCAAGGAAAAGAAAGAGAGGCTCAAGCATAAACTCTGGGCGGAAAAGCAGATTATCTGGCTTGAATCTCAGTCACCGTCGCCTAAATCTGGAAACATTTTTGGGTTTGAATCTGTCCAAGCTTGACCATCGAAGCTGAAGTTGTAGAGAGACAGGGAAGAAGACAGCAGTTTGTTTTGACCGCATTCAAAACTGTCCCAGGTCCCTTTGTGCAGCTGTAATGGAAGCAGGGAAAACAATTGGCCACAGAAACAGAGAGCGAGCGCAAGCAGAAGACATTAATGCTTTTACTTTGTGTCAGCAAGCCAAGGAAACATTTAATTGTGGCAAGGGCAATTTTACTAGTTATCTGAAATTGCCTTAAGTATATATATAATGGTTTCTGATTAGTTCATCTCATGATGGTGCCTGGTCCAAGATCCCTCGGTCTGTTACCTGAAATAGATCCAGACTGCTTTGCTGCGGTAGCACTGCAATCTTCTCTCAACTACTGAGTGCTTGGTAATGGTCCAGAAGCAAGAAGAGAATAAATAGTAGACTCACAGCAGATTCCGAAAGCACTACACGCTTTGAAACAACAGTTCCCAAACAATTTTTGGTTTGAACATACACTTCTAGAAGAAGACATTAACTGGTAGACAACTTTTGGAGTGTGCAATGTAGAAGACCTGGTTCCCAACCCTGGTCCTGAAGCCCCCCGACTCTGTAAATTTTGATGTTTACCCTGCTTACCATACACATGATCCAATAAATAAACTAATGAATAGGCCTATTCTGGTTTTAAGTGGGTATGTTAGAGCAGAAAACACTAAAATATGAAGGGCAGGGGGGGTTCCAGGACCAGAAAACCATTTTTTTTTTTTACAGAACCATCCATTAGGGAACCTAAAAAGGTTCTTCTATGGCATTGTTTCCAAGAACCCTTTTTGGCACCATTATTTTTAAGGGTGTACATATTTCCCAGTATATTACAACTTATACTTTCCACACACAAATAGTCAGTCTCAGGGACCTCATCGAAATTTTAGGCATGCTCATGTAAGAGCTTATGTAACTATTACTTTCAGACCTTCACTACATGGAAATGTAGTAATGACTAAGTACATCTATGCCATCTTTGCATCCTGTTATACAACCTCCAGCCATACTGTCATTACATCCAGAAGATAAATGTAACCTAGCGGTGGTTAACTACAGGCCACTGCCTGTTTGCTGCTTTACAGGAGAGGAATGTCTGACATTGGCCCTGAAAACTCGCTGCCAGAACCAGCTGAAGCGGAGACGGAGCCGCAGTGACCGTATGGTGGGCCGAGTGCGGTTTCGCAGGAGCACCCTGTCCAGAGCGGGCCGCGTTGAGCGCAGCAGTGGCCTCTGTGAAATCCACTTCTTGCCCCTTGTGGTGGGAGTGAGGGACAGCAACCGAACCCAGCGCCTACGCTGTGTGGGTGAGTCAATGACTGAGAGGGACAGGTTTCCACACACAGGCCAAGAGTGTATTTTCTGGCCCTAAATTACAACTCATCACTCCAGACCTTAGGCATAATCCGTCCTTGGAAAAGTGGTCCACGTGGAGAGCTTTTAACAGTGGCGTGACTATGAAAGGCAAAAGAAAATGGAATAAATTATTTTTTTCTAGTTTTGACACTGAATGACTTTTAGAACACTGAGGGAATTAAAGCTAATTTAGACTACAGAGCATTCTGAATGCTTCTTCACTGAAAGAAACAATGTAGTCCAGGACCAAGCCCAATCTCTGATTGGAAAGAGCCCCTTAAAAGTTAGAATAATAACATCTTAAAGTAATAGTTTGGTTTAAAACAAAAATAGATTTTTCCCTTTGCCTAATTGTAGTCAATTAGCCAAGATGTGTATGGTATCTGAAGTTTGCTTCTTTGGTTTTTCAGCAACAAAGCTGTAACCATGTAGCTAATGGAAGCTTGCAATGCACCAGTTAGAAAAGAAGAGGCTAAATCAACAGCTATTTGCCTCAAATTGTATCTAGTTACTGAAATCTGCTTGTGGTTTTCAACATGGTTTATGTTTGGTCATCTATAAAAACTGTACAAAAGGGTACAGCATAGCTAAAACAGTAAGAGCAGTCATTTTCAAGCACAGATTTTGTTCATTGTGTCCATTAACCTATGCTTTGTGCTGCTTCTATAACAGATCATCCAGAGTTTGCCAAATGCCCTCAACCCTTACCCCTCACCAGGCCAAGCATGCCTGTCTCCAGCTGTGAGCTTAATAAAAACACTCGCCGATGCCACCAGCAGCCTCTCGCCACACACCTCTCCTGCCGCCTCTACCAGACCTGTGACCATGCAGTACTGCTTTCAGGTTAAAATATGCCTTGATTAATAATTTCTTTATCTGTATATGTTCACTTTGTACAACTTCTTAATTGTGATCAGTATGAGCAGGAGATAATCTGATCATATATTTTATTAATACAAACATTCCATTCTTCCATTGCCTCAGATAACTGTTCTCTCCGTAAGGTGCCTCTGCCTGAGTCCTCTCTGTCTCTGTGGTTTGCTTTATTGCACAGGTGGCTGGCAGGAGCAGATCACATACCACCGTCATGTGCAGAACCTGCTGCACTTCTACCAAATGCTGAGGAACAATGGCTTCCATAAGGATCACATCAAAACGTTCTTTGCTGGAAATGGACAAGTAGCAGGTGAGAACTCAAGACCAGTAAGCAGGAGTAAGTGCCCAGAGTAAGCAAACTAGTGACTGGTGATAAATCTGCAAGATGTCGTAAGTAGTCAGGGCAGTACTTTGTAGGACCTTGATTAATTTCCTTCGTGAGTGTAACGTCTGAGACACCTGTGTGCCGTTTCCCAGCACAGTAAATGAAATGCGTAAAATGAATCTATTCATCATACAAACTATGCTTCATATTCCGACTGACCACTGTACTGTGTGTCCCTGTAGCTAAAGAAGCAGAAGGGATGTACCCAGCCACAGAGAAGGAGATGATCAGAAACCACATCTCCTACATCTGTCGAAAGCATCACTGCGCAGACTCTCTGGTCCTCTACCTGAACAGCCCCACTCGCAATGATGGAACCATGCTGTTATGGGATCGCAACAACAATGGCATTGTAAGTGTGTAGGGCCTTCACACCGTGACCCAAAAATGCCACAAAGTACTTTTATTCAAACATGAACTCCATTCCCAGTCTTCCCATGGCCAGAAAAAGAAATCTACCAAAAATAAGCTGTTTCTTCCTCCAGTGTTGTCACCTAGCATAGAACTGCTGTGAATGTTCCGCAGCAGGAAGTCCAAGCAGGAGATCAGGAATGCAAGAATGATCATCCCTTATCTTCCTGTTAATGGATTCAACGTGTCCCCTCTATAAATCAGCACGACCCACCACTTCAAAGTGCCTATTGCCCAATCAAAGAGGCAACAAGGAAGGCATCTGGTCACAGAAGTGGAGTAAATGCCTCCTTCTGGTCCCCTCTCATCTCCTTTATTGACTGGAAAGGGAAGGAACTGGAACAGTCTCCTCTCTTTGGTGTTTGGGGACTTATATCCTTGTCCTCATATTTGGGCTTGTAGTGATCGCTGGGTGATCAAACGGTGAAATACTGTTCCGTGAGAGGCATCATAGTCCTTTCTTTCTGACAATTTCAAGTGCAGTGAGATTATATTAGATGTGAAAGAAATAAAGAGGGTGTTACTGTAAGCCAATTATTGTAAGATTATTAAAATACATCCAGGCATTCTCATCCCAAACCACAATAGATCTGTCAATCCCTCACTCCTAAAACAACCACTCTCTCAAATCCATCATTAATAAACTCAATCTACAAAACACAACACACATTTAATTATATTCCCTTTTAAAAAAAACACTCATTGACCTCTGTAAAAGCCCACCTTCTCCTGGTAAAGGTGCTCAGTAATCCCAGCCATATGCTCAGTGCTGGGCAGACGGAAGGGTCCAGACTGTGTGGTAAAGCCCTTCCTTCTGTAACAATAGGCACAGACTCTCCAGGGACAAAGGCAACAACCTGATCCCCAGACTGGGATGGGAGTGACAAAAGGGGGGCTTGAGAGACAAGGACCACACAGGCTCAGGACCACCAGACGGTCTGTTCCCCATGAGAAAGCAACTCCCTCCACCCTCAAGGGCGTTTCAAATAGATAACTAGTTCTATCTAACTAATGGCATTTCCACTAAAGCCAAAAAAACTAAATGAACATTCTGTAATAAATCTAAATTGTTTTTACCTCAATCAAAAATATCAGGGGGTGCATTTTCTCAGCTTTCATATATATACATACTATTTTGTACATATATATGTTATAACTATCTGTGTTAAGTTGAAATGTCACTTAGTAGTGTGAGAGTAGAACTTACGATTAGGCATAAAAGCCAAAGATTTTCAACTTTGTCCTGTGTGCACAAATGCAACCATATTTGGTGGACAGACTTTTATTTAAGCATTAATACTAGGCAATGGCCAGTGACCACCACATTTGGTATGTGTACAGAGGGTTGCTTTAAATTAGTATACAAAAATTGTAAGGTGCTGTAATGTACATTCAATTCTGTATCCTCAAGCATGTTAAAATTTCTTTGTTTAGGCGGATCTGAAGGAGCGCTACACGGTGGGGGAGCTGCTGGCTGACCTGGCAGGCTGTAGGGCCAGTCGAGTGCTGCTCTTTGTGGAGCAGAGTTACACGTCCGTTCTCAGTAAGAGACTGAAGAGCTCTCTCAAACACCTCAATGTGGTGCTGCTCAATGGGCTGCCCTGGGTGGACACAGCTCAGTTCTGGGCTTCTTTGCATCCATCCCACTGTCTCATAGACCACCTCAGTAAGGTACGGAGGAAACCCTGAAATGCAAATAAGTAGTTCTTTAAAGAACCATCAACTGAAATGTTATTCTGTTGTTCTTCTACAGTACTGCTTCTGGAAGTACCTATGGTGTAGCAAAAAAGTAAAAGAAAGTAGAAGCTTATACCACACCAGTTAGCATGATGCAAAGTGTATTCCTAAATCACACTTGCACAAACCAGTCTTCTCAAATACTCACTCATGTATGTGCAAAAATATGTACACTATATGTCCTAGTCTGTAGACACCTTTTCTTCTGACATGAAGGGTACTGACAGGAAGTCCACCCTGCTATTTGCTATTGCAACAGCCTCTGCTTTTCTAGGAAGGCTTTACTTTAGATGGAACATTGCTGTGTGCATTGAGCCATAACAAACACAAATCAAACTCATGATGGTGCTCCATCACCCCAGAGAACACAGTTCTTCTGATCCACAGCCCTATGCTGGGGGCTATATAACTTTCTAGCTGACACTTGGCATTGGGCATGGTGATCTTAGGCTTATGCGCAACTGCTCCAGACCCTCTCTTGTACCTTAAAATTCACTAATCTGAAGGAGTGTCTGGATACTTTTGGATAGAGTGTACGCTGCACAGCTAACAGTAGTAGAAGCCATCTCATAACCTGAGGTTTGTAATGTGTTACTGTTATGTGCAATGATTTAGGCATCCATTTTGCGTTATGCTAACTGGCAGAGTATAAGCGTCCATGTTTTGTTAGCCACAGTATCTCTGTAGGACCAGTGCAAAACTAATGAGGAATGTTTTAGACACCAAACGTCTTGCTTGATCAACTATTGTGGAAAGTTGCGTAAATTTCATCTTCTGCCAACTTTCAGTGTAATGCAGCAATCTTCTGAGAATGTGTATTCAATAAGCATTTAATTCTCCATATTGGTTTTCTGTCCTCTACCAGAGTGCAGTAATGCCTCGTGTGGGTGACGGTGCAGCCAGCCTGCTTAACGTGACGCTGGCTGGGGCTCCCTGTAACTCTACGCCGCCTCTCACTGAGGCTGAAATGAGGAAGGAATACATGGGCTGCCAGAATCTGCCCACAGCTTTGTGGCACCAGGGCCGCCGCAAACCTGATGACAATGAGAGGAACTGAGAGAGAGAAAGTCTACGCTGCTTCTTCTAGTAAACCTCCCACTCATCAAGCACCTTCTCCTTCACCAAGATCTCAGATTTGCAACCAAGAAACCAGATGCCAAACATAGCTTCTGGTCATCTTAGTTCTTCATTCTGGCTCTTCATGTGTACTCCTAGTTTCTTTAGGACAGTTATTTTAGAAGGCTATTAAGTGATAGATATGAACAGGTGTAGAAATTATTGTTGCTCATGTTCAATTCAGCCTGTCAATTAATCGGACCCAGAACATCCAGTGCAATTCATGGAACCCTGCAAGACATGTATGAACAGAAACGGGCCAGTACAGACTCCTAGGGAGTGCGAGAGGATGAGAGGCTGCTGGAATGAAAGTGAAATAAGAGAAAGTGTATGATGTCCTCACTCTGAACTCCTGCTCTCCTGCTTTCCACTCTGCAGTAGGCCCACTGCTCCTGCCTTTTTCTCTACCCGCCGTGGGGGTTCAGCAGGCGGGCAGCACCGCTCTCTAGCCGGAGTGTCCCGTCTCGGGTCAGCGCGCAGGCCACGGATGGAGATGAACAATGGTGACAACGCCACTCTGCCACACACCTCACGCCCACTTTAACATTTCAGGACAAATCTACATTTCCCTCTCAGACAGCCTGAAGGAGCAGAGGACTACCCATGATTTAGTCATGAGAACTGTTCCTTTGGCAGGCCTGTCCCCCACTGCTGCCCCCTTGCAAGGCCACTTTAGAGCTCTCTCCTTCATTTATAGGCTCTTGCTAACCACTCCGCGACTAGCATGCCCCTTACCCACGTCAGTGTCGGCCTGTAGGAAAGAGAACAGAAACTACAGGAGGACATGGAGCTGTCTCGCTGGTCTCTGCTGGGATTTAAGTACAAATTTGAAAAATGAATCAAGGCCAGTGCAGGTTCAAAGAAGTAATCAGAAAAGTGGACATCTACATCATAAAACCTCATCCAACCATGTTAGACTTTATACTCCAGATGAAGCTTGTTCATGTACTATATAAAGCAAGGATGCTGAGAGGGCAAGGTCAGTTACTGCTGGACTATTATATGCCTCCTTTCCATATCCTTTGCCTCTCTCTTGTACAAACTCCCATTAAATCATGTTCTCAGTGCATTTTAGCTAGACATAGTTTAACAGACTATATATATGCTTCAAAGTCAGTAAAGTCAACAAATACTGTTTTGTATAGACCAGAAATGTGTTTCTGTAAATATGTCATGTTCTGCTAAACAAATGATGTCAAGATGATGTCAAGTAATGTCAAATAAGGGGATCATAAATGACCTCGTTGCTGTGTTTGTTAAACCATATTGTGTGAACTGATGTAAATACTCAAAATAAATTAACTTTTGTACATAACTAGGCTTGCATTTATTCCAAGGGAGTTGTATTCATGAGTATGCATTTTCAGAGCTACTGATGAGAGTATATTATTAAGTCAGTACAAAACCTAATTACATTATTACAAAATGAGGAGTGCATGTGGGAGGCATGGTGGCACAGTGGTCCTTTCTTGGTGAAGACGCCATGTTCTCCCCGTTTCTGCAAGGAACTCTGGTTTCCTCCCACAGTCCAAAACCATGGAGATACTAGATTGCCCCTAGGTATGAGTGTGTATGTGCACATGAACATGTTAGTCTGTATGTCTGTTAAGGATAAGCGGTTCAGAGAATGGATGGATGGAGTGCATGTTTCTCAGATTCAAGAGAAAACATTTTGAATTTACATTCTTAAATGTTTAATCCTTTGGCAACATTTTTATATCACAAAAAATTTCCCACCTAACAAGTGAAAATAATTTAATTCCACTTTGGCTCAGTCATGTTCTAGAAACTCACAAGTTTAAGATTATCATTAGGGTTCAACCATTATTTCACAGGCAACTCTATATACACTTTTTATAGCACCATTTCACTGAGATAATCAAAAATATTATTCCCTGAGATCATTTAAAGCATGCAATAATAAAAGATCATATGCATTCTAATTCTGTTTCATTTGACAGGAGTGCTTATGAACAACATCATAAAAATGTAAACCAGAATATAACTTTAAATGTAGAGCACCTGTAAGTAACTGGAATGTTCAGAAAATAACTGTAAACAGCACTTATCAAGATGCTTCTTTGAGCCTGTTCTTATGCCTAGCATCAACAATGAGGTGTTCTTCCATTGGAATACAAATATCAGGATATTAAAATGACTAAAACAGTTGGCTGAGTAAATGACACATTAAGTTCATTAGTTCCATTTAACCTGTGCTTTGGCGAAGTGTCATTCTCCACTATGCTGCTGCCCTTCTTGTTCTGTGTCTGAGGAGAAACTTGGCTCTGCGCTCTCCTGCTGCTGCTGCTTTTGCCACATGGCTGAGTACAGTCCCTGCATGGCCAGCAACTCCTCGTGTCTGAAACATCAAGACATATGCGCTCAACTTCACAGGGGGTCTAAATGAAAAGCGGAAGCTTTCTCCTGGTTTTTAAAGATCACTTAGGGGCAAGGGGCACTCTGGGGGCCATTGTGCTCTTTCTCAGAGATTTGTTCATACGGAGAGTCAATTAGGAGGGTTGTGTGGGGGTCAAATCTGCGGAGGCTGCAATTAATCTGAAGGGCAATGTCAGAAGTGGAGTGGGCGTCATATGGGAGTGTGAGCTCAGGGAGTTGGAGACGGAAAAAGCTCTCCTCATAATGGAACATCACACCAGGAGTTATCGAAAATGGACCTTAAGTAGGATCTGAGAAAGTTTTTGCCACCATAGAACATGCTCAACTTTCTGAAGTCTACGATTCCCAGTATGAATTAATAAAGCACTCAGTAGTGTTTCTCCACAGTCCTCGTCATACTTTTCTTCTAGGAATGTCTTTTTTGGGACACCTACCTGTTCTAGCCTGGGGACTGGACAAGGTGTTTCAATTAACTCCTCTTTCCTAAAAGCATTAACCCTTCACCTCCTTCCTCTCTTCCTGTGTGTATGTGTGCTAGACGGTGCAGTTTCTGAGGCTTAAAAGCTCGTGTGTATTGTGTTTACATCGCAGTGTCAGTCAGGGTTGAATGTGCAAGGGTGTGGGGTTACATCCCTATTGCCTGTGGGAGTGTGCATCCAAGTTTATATGTGTGTGTGTGTTTGGGGATGGATGACTCATATATCAAAGGGCAAAATGGGACAAACTGTGTGCGTTAATGGTTACACTGGGACTGGCTGGGCAGAGTCAATGAAAAAGGCCATTAGTAAGGGAGAGAGAGTGTGTGTGTGTGTGTGTGTGTGTGTGTGTGTGTGTGTGTGTGTGTGTGTGTGTGTGTGTGTGTCCTTATGTTATCAGTTGATCAGTAGGCTTTACCTCAGGGCCATGCTCATCTTCTCAGAGACAGGATATGGTCTCTCAGTGTCCGAGTAGTCCACACCCTGCCTGCTCTGGGGCCCTGAGGGGTCTTAGTTCAGTCTCACCCCACACACATACACACAATCCTATTCCTGGCTGCCCCAACATGTCTTCCATGGTTCACTCTCCACTAAGAAAAAGACAGTCTCACATTTCTACCTTTAGACTGACAAGGCCATCATACAAAGGTCTTCAGCTAAAGCACAGTCTGAGACAATACGAATTTACTAACCTTCCACACTCCACAATCTGTCCTTCATGTAGAACCAGAATCAGATCTGATGATATTATGGTAGATAACCTGCAAACACAGTGTTACTGGAGTCATAAACATAAGGGTTTATCTGCTGTGAAGATTTACTCATGGTATTCAAAATACTAATTAGAATAAATTAATGTGGGTTAGCTGGCCCTGCATATGGGAAACATTCTATAAGCTTGTCTATGTACACACAAAAGAGATCACTTGTGCATTAATTGTGGCCCTCCATTCTCATGTAAATACCATAAACTCGGCTGCCCTGCGCCAACACAAAGGAAAACAAATGATCTCATACGTTGTTCAGATGAACATTTAACTGAACACAGTCACCCATAATGCTTGTGCGCACACACACACCGCCGCCATGGCTCTTTAATTCATGCCCCACCCTCCTGCAGGTCATCTTCTCACACAGTCGCCCTTCATCTTCAAACAAAAGCGCTGAGACTTCTTTATTGATTGCCACCCCCCACAACCACCACCCCAAAAACAGATCAAAGTGGCACCACAGTCTTAGAGGCTGGACAGGATCAAAGCATGCAGACTCTGATCATGATGTGTTTACAATTTTCTGAGGGAAGAAGAAATGAGAGAGAGAGAAAGAGAGAGAGAGAGAGAGAGAGAGAGAGAGAGAGAGAGAGAGAGACAGAAAGAAAAGGAAGAATACTGTGAAGATGAAAAAGGACCAAAGAAGCTGATTGAGGAGATAGTAAGAAAAGAAAGGAAAGGAGAGAGAACGACATGAGTGTGCGGTTGAGAGAGTGGAAGAATGTGATGAACAAAGAGGCAGAAGAGGGAGATTTGGAGGAGAGGAAGTGAGAGAAGCTGTGGTGCGAGCTTCAAATGTATTCAAACATCTAATAAAACTAATAAATACCCAAATATTATCTTGCAGACCGATGGATAGTGGGTAGCAGATCTGCAGAGCATAGTGTGTGACCTTGACTGAACATGTAAATACATTTCGTTAATGAGGCTTATTGGTCTACATTTGGACATTCAGAAAGACGATTAGTTATTAGTCATCGGCTTTTCCCCCCACTCTGAAAACGCAAGCAATGAGGCGCCCAACTTTAATATCCCAACTTTAACATGGATCCTGGTCCATACACCTTTTGCTTATTCACCTTTTGTTTATCTTCAAATCCTCTAGACAGTGTCACTTTGAGGCTTCTGGGTTTAAGGACAAACAGATCAATTTAATTAGAGACTGAGATCTTTCCCATATGGCCACACAGAATTCCCTATCAATACATGATCTTATCTGAGGGATAAAGCGGTAGATTTAGAGTAGTTGATAGAAGGATTTGAGCCACTTTTATGTCTTGGGCCCCAGAGACACCAGACAGAAGAGCAGAGAGCTTGGGTTATTGGGATGACAGCTAGCCTTGATCACATCCAAACACTCTGTATCTTAACTGTGAGCAGCTATCCTCTGGGCATGTGAAGATGATTATATTAATAATCTTCCTAGGATTCTTTTTGTGGCCATGACTGAATGAAAGAATGCTTACCTATGCGCCACTACAATAGATGTCCTGTTGGCACACACCTTGGTGAGAGAAGCCTGGATGTTGCGCTCTGTCTGAGTGTCCAGAGCAGAAGTGGCCTTGAAACAGAAAGCACTAGATCATTCGTCTGGAGCTGGGAGATGCTAAGGATAATCACTTGTTTCAAGACACACAGAAACTATACATGTTACCTTTTCCCCTCCACTCTATTTATGTAGAGTACCAGGCATAAGGTTGGACACACAATTGATTGTGTTCTTCATGATCATAGAGACATTTTGAAAGATTTTTAAGGAACACTTTCATATGCATTTTTCATGATTACTTAATGTAATTGTAATTGCTATCATTTTTGCTATTTGGTCATAATTGTTTCTTCAAAGTTATTATAAAACGTGGAAAATAAAGGAAAAGTGTCTGCACCCAAACTTTTCGTGGCACTGTATGTCAAAACAGCATATTTTTTTTCTCCAAACAAAATTCATTATTCACTTCGTCCAGTAGGATGATGCGAGGGGCTTTGAGGATGGTGCGAGCGATGGCTACTCTCTGTTTCTCTCCTCCACTCAGCTTTAGTCCTCTCTCTCCCACCTGTGTGTCATATCCTGAGAAAGAAACACACACAAAATAAGTTCATAGATACCCATTCTAACTAGTGAACTGAGCTACTTGAAGGTGCACCCATTACTGTCACAGGAGTTCAGTTGAGCACACACAGTAGAAAAGCACTAATAGAATGGGACACTCTGGTGAGTTGCACGTGAGGCTAATGGTATTAGACGCCATGTATAATGTTTGGCTTTGGAGAAGGAACTGAGTTTTCTAGATTGATGGAGCTCCATCCAATACCTATGAGATGAGCTGGAGTGGTGTTTGGGATCCAGAACTAATCTTCCAACATATGTACCTAACTTCACTAATACTCTTGTAACTGAATGCAGTTAAAGCCTTTCCAGAAGACTGAGGGCTATTACTGCAGCAAAGGGCAGACAGACTTCTTATTAATAGACTTGATTTCAGAAGAAACATTTGGTGAGCAGGTGTCTACATACGTCTAGACACGTAATGAGGATGCTTGCTCCTCACACACAAAAACAACCAACGCTGGTCAATCTGATGGTATACATCAGTCAGCATTTGGAAGCCATATGTTTTTACAACCGTAACTCATGATTGAAAAGGACAGTGGTGGGTGATGTACCATCTGGAAGAGTCAGGATCTTATGGTGGATGTCAGCAGCCAGTGCAGCATCTTCCACTTCCTGGTCGCTGGCACTGATCCGTCCGTAGCGAATGTTCTCCCGGATGTTGTCGTTGAAGAGGACGGTGTCTTGAGGGACAACGCCAATGTAGGAACGGAGAGAGCTCTGTTTCACCTGCATGTAAGAAGTACAAACACAGCAGTAGAATTTGTGACTATTTAACAGCTTTCAAACTCTTATGCTCATTTAGACATTTGCTTCATGCCACTGGAGGTACGGCAATTCACGTCTATCAAACACAGGTCCTTTATGATCACTTTTAGTTCTCATAGGTCTACAGCAGTTGCGAACATGTTGACCAGGTGAAACACTATCCTGTGGGTCTCAAACTTTCAAGCAACTCCAGGGCGCAGGGCTGTGCAATCTCCAATGCCTTTGAAAGGTAAACAGCCAGGTGCTGTGCTATAGAGGGGTCCATGGTTCTGAAGATCTGAAAGCCCAATTATAAAGCAGGGTGACAATCTCCCCATGTTGGCCTGTTGTAGGGCGGGGTGCTGGTAGGAAATAGCCCCCTGCCGAGATCCAACGCCTGCCAGACGCTGTGAGGCAGTGCCAGCTGACATCAAGGGGCAGCAAGTGGAGAGGAGTGAAGAAGAGAGGGATGGAAGGAAGAGCGGGTCAGGGAGGGACACACGGTTCGAGAAAAAAACAAGTGCCAATGGTCCTGCTTTGTCAAAGCTCTAGAGACTACTAAGCCTCAAATAAACACTAATCATATTTCCTTGCAGAAAATCCCATTGTAAACTACTTTCACAGACATCCATGAATTGAATAGTGATATTTAAGGTCATATTCTTGGGTTTACACAGCAGTAGCCACAAGTCTCTAAGCTTGATATCAGTTGAAAAAGGAAACATGCGATAGAACATTGGGCGAACATTTAGTTTTTGAGGAAAAAATAAACTCAATTTAGAGTAGTCAACTGTTTCTCATGATATCTTACATTTGGCTGAGTTAAACACCATTCCATCAGCCCACAGAGATTCCATTGCAGAAACCAACGGCCTGACTGTCGAACTGTCACGAACAGTCTAATCTTCCATATCATCACCATTCGGAAATGCATTCTCTCCGACACACAAACTCTCTTCCTCTTGACTCAAGAGTAGTTATTTGAGGTTAGCATTCCTTTTCCATTTATCTAATCAACAGTTAGAATGCCAAACCAAGAATATGGTATGAGGTGTAACGATACAGTCAACTCATGATTCATTCAATAGACGACTCAGGGCTCACAGTTCGATAGACTCGCTATATATTCAACAAAGCAAGACTGAAAACAATTCAATAATCTTACAATATTTTGAATACATTTTTAATGAGGAAACCTGGTGACTGTAATCAGTGGAGGGACATTTTACTAATGAAACTAGAGCTGGATGGAGAGCGGGAGGGTGACATATGACGTGAATGTGGAGACTACGCTGGCACTGTCTAACACTAAACTACGCTGTTATACTAAATATCATAAGGAACAGAATGGATATTCTACACAATGCAACATCACATTCATAATGCACAAAGTCTCATTTTTGCATTGTGATATCATGATATGTTGATGGATTGTTACTCCCCTAAGATATGGTATGAGAGACATTTAGAGAATGATGGCTCAAAAGAACATTAACAATTCAAAATAAATATGTGACAAATTTGAAAATTAATGACACATTCTAGTATATGACAATACCAACCAAGAAATTAGGTTAGTGGCAATATAAAAAACAGCAGGAGCAGCCAAATACCTTGTCTGACACTAAAACTAGCAGCAAATCTCACAAGACTCTAACAATCAATACTCAATTATGGCAGATGTCCACTGTGATAACAGTTAAAGTCAACAGGGTCACAGTGCACAGGTATTATCAGTCTAATGGTGGTTTGATTTCTACACTGATAGCATCTAAACTCATATCTATTCTCAGTATCTAGACAAAGTCTTGGGGTTTTCTTCTTTGTTCACTTTTGGTACCCAATGTTATGTTTCCACTGTTAATTCCACATCATACAAAGTCTTAAAGCAAAGACAACATTTTCAGGTCATGCTGCCCAACCTAGAGGAGCTGCATAATCAACCTTCTATGAGTGAACATCATGAATAAAAATAATTCTTACTATGCTCCATAAACTGAAAATAAAGTAAAGAAGAACAGTGTTTAGGTTTGGATGGCTAGGCCACCAAGGTGAAACATGCAGCAGTCATGCAGTTCTCCCCTCATTTTGTGTGGTTAGTGCTTTCACAATCATGTTATACCACTCATCAAATAAGTGTGGTACCAAAGGCATTTTCACTGCTTGGTTCTGGGTCCACTGAGCACTTTCAAACATTCCAATAAACACTTAGCAAAAGTAGATATTTACCAGGCCTGTCAAATCAGTTCTTATGCAGTGTGGCCAAAGCGCATGTTAATTTCTAGTAACAAGGAATGATCATAATAGCTCAAACATTTTTTTTTTCCTGAAACTATTCAGCAAATTCAAACATTAACCACAGCCATTAGCAAAGGCTCTGTGAATCCGGCCTAAGATCTGCATAAAGGCAGCAGAGACACGGACAGGGCCTGAGGGGGCAGAGAGTGTCTGTCGCTCCAGCAGTCCCTTCCACCATTAATCCATGTGGCGTGTGGAACCAGCCTCAGCCTTTTCACTTCAAAAGCCAGCTGAATTAGATCCCCTTTTGAAGTTCTCTTTTCGCTTTTGCCTTTTGTTTATTTTTGCCTAGCTTTACTTTATTCTTCCCCGAATGCTCTTAATTCAGCGTCTTTCCATTCGTCTTTCCCATTCATCTGGCCTGCAAAAAAGTCAATGTCTTTAATTTATGAACTAATTAACATCAGACTGAGCTGGGTGAGAGGGGGCTTACTGCAGCCATGCGAAACACAAATGGCTTCCCAGGTTTTTTATTCGAGAGAAGCATCTGTGCCCCAACAATGCCACTTTTATCCTCAAAAACATTAGTTTCACTGCAGTTTTCCGGTTCTCATTGCAACAATACCCAAGCTGATTGTAAGCAGACAGAGTCTGTTGGAAAGCCCACCACACGCTTTTCAAATGCTTAATGAACAACTGTGTGAATATAATATTCTGCTGAGAAGACCGATTGGAAATTTAAGAAGCACAAGTTTAACAATGTGTTTTTAGAGTCTACAAGTAAATTTATGAGCGTTTGACTTTGTAAGAAAACGGGCTACTTTGCTGGCTTCTGCCATACTGGCATTCCTAACCTCAGGGCCCACACTGCTAGTGGCCTTGAAGGCTAACCAATATCTTTCAGATTGTTATCTGTCATTTTCTCTTACTCTAATTACATTTTGATTGCATTTGGGTATTTTCCCCCCTTTTTTCAGTCATAACCAATACCATCTGGAGTAGACGGATCAGGCTAAGAAACCACTGTCTCCAAGAGTGCGCACTACAAGACCAGTCTCTAGGCGCTCTCTTTCTCAGAGAGGACCACATAGAGGGGCCTCCTCAGGGACAAACACCCCTCACTCCTACCAATATTGAAAATATTAGCATCTCCGCAGTCTTTGAAGTCTGGTAAATAAGAAATCGCATAACAAAACCCAACAAATCAGAACACATTGAGGAATACAGATGAGGGAATGTTTCATGAACATATGAAAAATACAATATTACTGATTGATTATAATGATTTATTTAAGGCATTTTGATCAAAAACTAGCATTAAATATGCTATTTGTCATGTTGTTAAACAGTATTCTAAAGTACAGCATTGCATCCTAAAGCCTCATTGATTTGACAGAATAATATTTTTATAGCCTTTGTGTGTTTTTGTCCATCAGCATTCCTGCACTACAATACCCAGCATGTATTACAGAAATACATCACATAAGTGTAAGTGTAAAGTGTAAAGTGACCATTATGTCATACGTGAACACACCACAGCACACAGTGTGAACAGCACGAAATTCTTCCTCTGCATTTAACCCATTCACCAAGTGAAGCAGCAGGCAGCCAGGAACACAGCGCCTGGGGAACAGACCCACTGAGACCCCCCTAATCCCACAGTGATAAAGAAATCATGACTACTAGTGTAGCCATCCATGTAGAGGCTAATAAATACAGATGTGGGATTCGGCTTCCAAGCACTAACGTTAGCTATTTGTCTTCCTTCTGCATTAGCCAGCTGTGGGGGAAAAAAAAAATTAAACAGCCCGTCCCCCCAAAGCAGTTTTACTTTTCCTCTCACCTTCAAGATAAATCATCAGAAGGTGGGGGTTGCTAGACTTTAAAATGGTGAATCTCACCCTTGAGAATACTGCGGCTCAGATGCTGACAACAGATGTAACAATAGCTACATTTTTTGTTTCTGTCAGAGTGTTCTTTTATAAGCAATCAATTCCCAATGAGAATTTATATAGTGATGGAAATTTCACAGTTACTATTCAGCAACAGTGGGTCAGCTAGACTAACAAAAAGAATGACAATAAGTATCAGTCAACCAATCAATTAAAAACATCACTAAAGAGTCTGTGATTTTCACCCCACTTTTTCTTGTTCTTCAGACATCCAGTGACGGCATATATCATACACGGCTTTATTTTCTACTTGAACAGCTTTGACTGGTTACATATTATTATTTTTTTAAACAGATTAGTTATGTTTTAAAAGACTACCTGAACACTTTCATATGTGTATACCCTGGAGACAAAGCAAGCATGAGAAAATTGACCATGTCAGATGCTTGCAAATGAGGGGTAAAAAAACAAAGAGAAGTGGGATCAGTGATATGCAAAACATGAAACGTGAAATTGAATCCACTCGGCAAGAGCCGAGTGACCAGATGTGCGCGCACACAAGGGCTGTAACAGTTTAATTCTTAAGACACAAAACGGCTAAGAAGGAACTACTCA
>JBBPCZ010000002.1:18602212-18624863 GCA_037974445.1 Brycinus macrolepidotus
TGACCAGATGTGCGCGCACACAAGGGCTGTAACAGTTTAATTCTTAAGACACAAAACGGCTAAGAAGGAACTACTCATGTGTGCCCAACCTGGACCAAATGTACGGAAAGCATCATGTTGACACGAACCTCCACACACGGCTCTGTTTAACAACTCACAGACGGTATTATAGACTCCAGTCTCCTCTGCCCGGTCCTCGCCCACACCAGGAAGTTTATAATGAAGTACAGAGCCCTCCTCCCCTCTGCATTTCTTTCCCACCTTCACCTACACTTTCTTCCTCTTCACACTTTCTCTCCTTGCAGCTGTCTTCTAAAGATGGGTCCATGTCAACAGCTGAGACTTCCAGACTAGCGAACGCTGACTGCCAGGACAACATCTGAGTGGAGTCATTAAGTGCTTTTATGAAGTGTTCCATAAACTGAAATATGATTAACAGGATGCGGGGCCTCAGTGTGGACGGTCATTAAAGCAGAGTTACTGCAGTGGTGGAAACTGAGTGCCTGAGAGCTACAGTCACAGTTAAACTGCTGGCATTCTCTCAAAGAACCACGACTAGTTGGGATACGGATTAGGATTTATCAGTGAAATTTCTTGAGTAAAATAATCTCATTTTTAGTTTAGAACTTGTGTTAGGAGTAGAGCATGACTGATTTTGTGATCAAAAGCAATTTTCAATTTTAAGTTAGAAATTCCAGTAACAGGTAATATGTGGTGTGTGAAAAATCCAGGGGACAACTCTTCTGTTTTTTGTATGGGGGTGCTGACTGGGGGGGGGTGAATATTTCTTTTTTATAAACCTTACCAACCTTACCACTTATGAGCATGTTTAACATTTCAGCCCATGAACTCCAGAACCTAAAGAATCAGTAGTTTCATACCTCCATTCACAATATGCTAAAAAGTCTGATAAAACTCCTTGATCAACAAAGTTTATTTCCACATGAAATCTTCCAAATAAAATGTATTTATTTAATTAACCCTTCTGGAAAAAACAAACAAACAAACAAATGTGTTCAGTAAATGTTCTTTGCTTCATCAGCGGGACTGCAAAGCTTCGAGAACACAAGCGCGGGCTCACGCCACGAGTGTGGGAAACACCATGGTGGACAACCCATTGGTGCCAATGCACAGCAGCTACCAGCATCTGGATACCGACAAGCTGAGGGTTCTCATGCCTGTGGTGCTGGCCAACTTTTGGTGGTCAAGCACCTGCCCCTTTGGCCACAGTGCCCTTTGTGTTAAGGCTGGTGACCCTGCTGACAGAAACAGTATTTGGCTAATTTTGTTTCTCTCCCCCCTGTTGACAAAACGTTTTAATACCACCCACCAGCCCCACTCCCCATAGTTGACAAAATGTTTGAGAAATGTCTTTTTTTTGGCAATGCTAGTGCCCCATCTACAAAAAAGTGTTTGGGTTAATTTTGGCCCCTTCTCTGATTTTTCGAATAACCTCTCCACGCTTAACAAAAAAGTTGTCGATCACCGTCCCTCCACACCTCCTGCCCACCCACCTTCATTTGAGCACCGGCCCCTCTAAAGGTCTCTGCAGGACCCTGCTGGTCAATATCTATGAACTCTTCCTGATCAACACGCTGCTCTTGAACCTCATGTGTCAATGATGTCTATGGTTCCAATAGTGTTAATAATTAATGTAGCATGGTTTCTGTTAACAAGCTCTTGAAATGCATCAGTTCTCTTTGTAGAAAGATTATTGTTGTTATAAAAACGTATTATACTAATGCTAAAGGTCAGGTTTGGATAAACAACATATTTTCATTACTTTAGTCAAGAAGGTATTTTGTGTTAAAATGCATCTGTATATATCCTACTTTTTTGTAGGAAACACTGTAACTTCAATGTGAACCTGATGGTGGTTGAATAAGTAGAAAGTGTGTTGATTTTCATAAAAAACAGTGAAGGTTTTTTTTATTATTTCGACCTTTACTTTTGCAGTTTTCAGATTTGAACAGTTTTTGTTTAATACACTTCTGACTAGAAGCAAAGAAATACGCTTCTAGTCAGAAGTGTATTAAACAAAAACTGTTCAAATCTGAAAACTGCAGAACTGACCAGGTACAAATCAGAACTGACCAGGTACAAAGAAGCCTGTTGAAAATGGCCCCACACCTCTGATGCACAGTGCATTTTCAACAGGCTTCTTTGTACCTGGTCAGCTCTCTGAGTAAGTGCAATACTTGGCCCTAATGACCCTTTCAGTTAAATGTGTCAAAATCTATAAACTGCTAACTGACCACTGATCCCATCAGTATCAAATCATACAGCACGAATTATGGCCTCTATCTGGCAGTTTAGGAGTAGTAGCTGTTTTGGGGCAGTAGGCTGGAATCAGGCAGTAAAAGAAATTAATGGCCGGGTCAGTCACATGCATGACACGTGTGTGTGTGTGTGTGTCAGTCTGAGTGTGTAAGAGAACACGTGGTTTATCAGCTGTCTGTGTCGCGGCTGTGCGCCATGCCCATCGCTTTCGGGATCAGCAAGTTCCAGCAGCCCTCCCCCACCCCTCTGCCTTTTCCAACACGCCGACAAACAACTTTGATTTCTACCATCAAAAGCTCTGTGTAATTCCTTTGAAAAAAAGAACATTTACGAGCCTCAAAAGTTTCTTATATGAAAATGTTAAATATTTCACGCCGCTTTCATCTGGGGGCCTTGTTAGCGTGCCCCGTTACCCCCACCCCCCCCCCCCCGCCCCCCAATCTCTCAGCCCGCAGCCACTTGTCACACGGCAGGGCAATAGTCTGGGCACACACTTGTTTGTGTGTTTGTTTTGCAGCAGGCATGCATGTGCCTGGGTGATATATTCATATCCGGCCGTAAAGCTCTCCTCCTGGCTTTTTCACACACACACATTAGGGTGTAGTGTTACACACGCTCCGTCGGCAGAAGCAGACACGCGGGCGTCAAAAGTGCACTGAGAAGGTTGAATCAGTGACCAGCAGCAGAATGAAAACAGCCCGAAGCTGTCCGTGCCATCAAAGGCCCTGGGATTCAAGTGTTGATCCATTATTTCCGTGAAAGCTCTTCCCTGAGAAATGAGTACAAAGAATAGCCAACAGATGTTTCCCGCTTTGAGGGTGTGTGGAGGTGTGTGCATGTGCGTGTAGTCTTCTCATTGACAGCCAAAGGGAGCTGACAAGGTTAGGTGGGGAGTATTTGGTCATGACAACTTCCTTTTTATGTCGTCTCACCTTTAAAGTGAATTGGGACTTTGAAAAACTGAGAATTATAAATAAATCACCCACCTCCGTCCTAGGACACAGACAGAGTACAACTGTACCTATAGCAGACATAATATAATGTCCTCCTATATCACGTATTAAAAGATATCGATTATATATGATTAAATATGTACATGTCATCTTTAAAAACAATCAAACAAATCATATAACAGCAGTTCCAGCCACCTTTTATTTTTTCAGATAACAATAAGTCATATAGTATCAGAAAACATCAGAGGTTACGTTGTCATTAGTAGCGATATGTAGTGCAGCGCTGCACCTCATCAGTTTGACAGAATTCGTGGTTTAGCAAGGTCTGGTATTGGTTTGCATGAATCAATGTTCTCTCTCACTACAATGCTCAACATAAATACAGCATACAGCCAGAGGGAATCCCCCATGGCAATAAAAGAAATCCTAACTGCTAGCGTAGCCATTGATGTAGAGGATAATAAATACAGACATGATAGTCTGTTTCCTAGCAATAACATCCGTTATCCTGCTTCTGGATTAGCCAAATGGAAAAAAAACGGAAAAGGGCCAAACACATTTTAAATGGCCCATCCTCATTTATCTATCCCAAAATCCTTCCCAACTTCAAGAAACATTGCCAGAAGCTGGTTGTCCTAATATTTAAACAAGATGCCTCTCCTGAGAGTCCAGCGGCACTGTAGAAGGCAAGAGGGTGTGTTTACAATAGTTCCAATAATGTAGTTTTTATCACAATTTGATTTTTTTGCGGCATCAGACACTACATATCTTCAGACACTAAGCATATCTTGACCTCTGAGCTCTATTTGAGGGAAGTATGTCAAAATTAGACAAGGGAAATATGTGTAAATTATATTTTGACCAAATCACCATTTTAAGATTGATTGCTTTTAGCATTTTTTCACACATTACACATGGTACTGCCAGAATACCTGAGCAGGTTTTACCATTGAGCGAAATTCATTCACCCATGACACAAACTGAACCTTTTACCAAACAACATTTTAGAACAGAGAGAGTTCCACTCGGTTCTTGGAAAGTACATCCTAATGTTCCAGTAAGTTTAATGGTGCTGATCTGGCCACCAGCATGAAGGATGAGTGGCTGAATTGATGACAGCTGGTCTATAAAAGCGATGTGCTCTCATGCCTGCTCTATGAGAAAGCTCACACTCCCTGAGGAGGGTTCTGGCACGCTGAGTCCACCTCATGCTTCCTGCCGGCCTCTACGCACGTTAATGCACCAGGAATGTGTGGCTGTGGTGCACAAGTGTGAGGCTGTGTGCCTGCGCTCAGACTGCGAGAGTCTCAGAGCCATAGCATGACAAAGTGGGGATGACAGAGAGAGAGCATGAGAATGTAGGGGAAAAAGAGAATTTTTGAGAGCTCTTTATCCACAAGCATTTCTCCGTTTATATCCAGACCACAATCTCTGCCCCAACGCTCTTGACCAGTCAGTAAAAACCACCTCCACACAGAGCCTTGTCTCTATCCCACTGAAAGGGTTTCACTACAGGTGCACAAACCTTATAAAAGACCTTAAACTAGACTGAAGATTCACTTGCAAGTCTCTCTTAAACTCTCAAACTATTACAGCTCTTCATGATTGCTAACATATTGTTGTGCTTTGGCACAAGATTCTGAATCAGATGTGTTTTACCTAACCCACTGGCAACACATTTTACCAAGGGGGGGCTCACAATCAGCTCCTTCAAGTTCTTTCTAAACATTTCATAGAACACTCTTTCGTAGGCACAAATTAATGATTAACTCCATCATCTTTTGCAAAGATTAAAAAAGAAAATGTTATTTGTACTTGAGCATCAGTGACCAGAGTTTTTCCAACTCTTCTGTCTTCTGTGCACTAAAGAATGTAATTAGAATGTAATCTAGAATGTAATTTCAGTAACATTTTGATAGTCCACTACAGATGCTCCAACTCTAACCCTGGTCCAAATGCTAACCCCAACCCACAGTCATATTGGCAAGACAGACTTCATGGCATAGGAAATATTTAGGAACATTTCTAAGATTAATAGAATGTCCTCAAACAAGAAAAAAAAAAAAATTAGCCGGCTACAAAAATGTCTAAAAGTCAAAAAATGTCTTACTGACTGAAAGAATCAAACATATGCACATACCACATTTTAGTTTTACTAACAACTAACACAAACGTTACCCAAAAAATCTTGTGTGTGTGGTGAGATAGGACACTGGTGGAGTACTTATTTTATTAAGTCTCTCTTAGAATCTTAGTCTTCTTAGTCTTCTGGCGGCTCTTAATTTTAAGTCTAGTCTTACTAGGATGAGAGACTTTAAACAACCAGTAGATGATCAACATGCTTTTCTCATAAATTAAAGCATTAAATAATGTGTTCACTTCGCCTTGCTCTCCCCAACTATATCAAATAATTTTTCATGAATCCAACACAATTTATGGATCTTCCTGCTACAATATACAGCTATGTGCTTAGCTTCTTAGTGCAGTACATAAAACACAATGTCTATATATAAGACATGTCTCAGTTTTTGATGTGAATATTTCATTTTTATATTTTCAGTGTACTACAGTATATGAGGATTTGTAAAATGCCAGTAAAGTTCTAAGAAATGCACTGAGATATTTCTGCTGAGATATTTCTTCCTGAAATGTGTGTAAGCAATTGAGAAAAACTGTAAACTGTTTTCCCTGGCGTAATTACAGCACGGTTGTAATCTCACGATGGCAGGTGCGTCCTGTTGTAAACAATGACTTCTGTTCATTTGCAAACAGCTTTACGGAACTCAGACTTGGGCACTAAGCCTCACTGATTATGCGGAGCGGATGTGAAGCGATTCTAACTCTAACCCTCGGACTCAGATGTGAGTATATGAGCAGCACAGTGACAGAGAAAGAGAGAGAGGGGGAGAGAGAGAGAGAGAGAGAGAGAGAAAAGAGAGAGAGAGAGAGAGAGAGAGAGAGAGAGAGAAAGAATGTGTGAAAGAGAGAGGGGGAGAGAGACTGAGAGGAAGAGAGAGAGAGAAAAAAGAGTGATAAAGTGAGAGAAAGAGAGAAGAGAAAGATGAGGAGACAAGGAGAGGGAGAGACAGAGTAAGAGAGAGAGAGAGAGAAAGAGAAAGAAAGCATGTGTGTGAGAGAGAGAGAGAGAGAGAAAAAGCAAGACAGAGAGAGAGAGAGAAAGCGAGTGTGAGCAAAAAAAGCAGAGAGAAACAGAGAGAGGAAGGAAAGATGAAGAGAAAAGGAAAGGGGGAGAGAGACAGAGAAACAGAGAGACAGCAGGAAGAGATTCTGAAAGAAAGAGGGAAAGTGAGAGGGAGTGTGAGAAAAACAGATAGAGAGAAAGAGAGAGAGAACAAGGAAAGATGAAGAAACAAGGAGAGGGAGAGAGACAGTGGCTAAAGGGGGAAGATTCAGAAAGAAAGAGAGAGAGAGAGACAGCGAAATAGAAATGTGAGCAAAACAGGCAGAGAGAAAGAGAGAAAGAAAGGACAGATGAAGAGAAAAGGAGAAGGAGGGACAGCAACAGAGAGACAGAGTGGGAAGAGATTCTGAAAGAAAAAGGGGAAAGTGAGAGGGAGTGTGAGAAAAACAGATGGAGAGAAAGAGAGAGAAAGTAAAGATGAAGAAACAAGGAGAGGGAAAGAAAGAGAGACAGAGGGGCAAGAGATTCTGGAAAAAAAGAGAGAAAGTGAGAGAAAGAGAAAAAGAGAGAGAGAGAGACACATGAAGGGTGAGCGAGACAGACGAAGAGAGCGGGAGAGAGAGAGAGAGAAGCATGGCGGCTGAACTCTGAGCACCTCTCAGCAGACACCAGAAAGTCGTGCAAATGTGCCGACACTCCGTCCATATGGCGGAATAAAAGCAGCCTTAAAGTTCTGTATTCATTATTTACCAGTTCCACACTATGATTTATTCACAGGGGGCAGGTTGACTTGGATATGAAGGAGAAACTGAAATCCTGCTGCTCAGGCACCATCCCCTGCATGCATGCGCATATGAAAGAGAGTGTGTCTGTCCACTGACTGCAAGGTTTCCGAAAAACTGCCATAATTACAAGGCTTTAAGATTACAAAATGTAAAGCTTTAGAGGTCTAGTATAGCATCACTTCAAAAAGGCATAATTGTGCACTTTTACTTTGTTATTAAATATAGACAGTTAGCAGAGTGGAACAAAACCACAAGAAGGTGACCTGAAAATCAAAGACAACCTTTTTCTGTGCGTTCAGGAAAGGCGTATATTTGCCATTTATGTAATTCAAAAAAGGTAAGTGCCGCAATTAGTTGTCAGGTACGGAAGTCAGAGCAATTACTTAATTTGAAGCATTCAAATAGTTCAAAGACGTGCTGATTTCACACCATTCATCACAGTAAGTATGTGACACAGAGACTAATTAAGGACCTCTTTTAGGAATCCCAATAAGGGATCACTGCAAAAGGCAGTACAACGGAGGCTTTCCAAAGCGACACAGCAAGACCTCAAAGCCAGCGCTAGGGTAGCTATAAAACTGTGGTGGCAGTTCCTAACTGGAGTTGGTCTAATATCTCTCTCAGTTCTAAAACCACTAACAAAACACATGCCAGCAGCAACAGAGCAATCTTTTTGATTCTTAACCGCAGATTTAATCGTTCTTTGTTAAAGACACAGCGGAGCTTTGGTAGGGGAAATGCAATCTTTGATTTGTTCAGAACGGCTGTTATCCATTCCGGAGCTGCTCCAAGTTTTTCCCACAAGAAACCTTTGTGCAGTATCGTTACCAGAAAACCGCACTGAAGGTTTTCACTTCATAGTCCCTCAGGTGATACCTCACAGTCTTATAATGTCTGGTTAAGGACAAAGAAAACACTGCACAAATACTGCAGAACAGCGTCTAAAGTCCATGCTGGGGCTGTCACAATAACTAAATTAAAACTGATTACATTTTACATTACATTAACTGATCAAATTTTACCTTCCCAATGAAGATATTTTGCGGTTAGATTGTAACTTAAATGGTAAAGACAAGAACATGATAGAGCTGTGTTTGACAGGCTCAAGCTCTTCCACAAAGGGGGAGTTCTTAGTGCTCAACTACTTGTGTGCATTGTTGAAAGGGAGGAAACCCACACCAGTATGGTCTGACTGATGTATGTTTGTCAGCTTGACAGACAGCTAACAAGCCAAAATGCTACTCAAATAATGTTCAGAGTTGGACTTTACTGAAGGATTCTCTGTAAAACGGAACACAAAAGTAAAGCATATTTAAAACATTAAACTCTGTGTGAGATGTGAACACCATTGCAAATTATTTGTCAGTAAGCTCAAAAAAGTCTTTAAAAAATTGCCCAAATAATAATCAAAATATTTGCTACATTGGTTGAATATGAAGCTGCTAGTCCATATAATTCAGTAAATTTACCCTTCACAAAAAGACCAAAAGAAAAGCATGTTGTATTGGTAATGCACTATACAGCACAGGTAACATTATCACTCTGTGACAAGCAGGTTTGGATTAAAATCAAGCAACTCTGCATCTGGAGTCTGCATCTGTTGCTGGCTAATAATTAATTTTTTATTATGTGATGCAAGTTCCTTGTTCTCAGTCACCCTGAAAATTTTCCCACAGCCTCATCATGTCTCTGTCTCTCACATATAAGAGCACCATTAGTCATATGACTCCACCAAAAAAGACGTCACAGGCCCTATCTTCTGGCAGTGGAAGTGGACAGTAGAGGGCACAGGAAAATCAGACACTAAAGAAGCTTTGATGTGATGTAAACACATTCATGAAGAGTGTCTGAATGTGTTTGAATAGATGACATCTGTTCTAAAAAGGAGGTGAGAAGACCACCTAAGTAAGGCGATCACCTCCAGATCACACAGTCCCAAAACATCCTCTTACCTTTGCAATGTCATTACCATCAATGAGGATGCAGCCTGCCTGGACATCATAAAAACGGAAGAGCAGTCGGATGATGGTGCTCTTGCCCGACCCTGACAGTCCAACCTGGGATATAAGCAGAAACAGGTAGCCTTGTAGTTTCACATCCATATTTCTAGCATTTCAACATGCTAGCACTGAACCATCACTGATGTCTTCAGTTGGAAACTTACCAGCGCCACTGTTTGACCAGGCATCACTGTGAACGACACGTTTCTGAGAATCTCCTTCCTGCAGATGTTCAAAATAATGTGTTAAAGAATGGGTGTTTATTTCGCTAGTCTTAACTGTAAGTTCTAACAGTCGCTCTGTTTTCTATGACATTCAAAAATATCCTTGGCGTACAAATACACTTATTTACAAGAAGGCAAGACGTAGGAAATCGAAAACAATGGGAGCCACAGCGCACCGGATAGAGAATACCAATTGTTTGTGGCTGCTGCAGTGTTACCAACATGTGGGGGAACGTACCCTGCAGTGTAGCTGAAGCACACATTTTGGAAATCCACTCTCCCTTCAGTGCAGAACAGATCTACCGCATCTTCATCATCCTTCACCTGGAGAACAGAGGATCAGGGGCATGTGGAAACAGGCACATGACTGAGAGATGCACACACAGCTCATAGCAGGGTTCAGCAGACAGTGAGCTTATGTGCTTTTGACCTTTTGTGTAAGAGTAAATCTCAAATTTTAAAGCTTTATAATATCAATAAAGGCTTTTTCTTTTATTACTTATATCATTTACATATCAGTGAAATCTAGAAAGGCTTTGAGTGTTAAGTAGTCTGGCTGGGTGTTGCTTGTGTGTTTTTGAAGAGAGGTTTCCCACTGCAGAGGCTAAGCCCTGACCAGAAAGTATACGGTACAAAAGTATACAAACACACACACACACACAGTTGTGTTGTCAGGATGCGGGATAATACATATATGCCATGTGTATTATATATGTACAGTGCCCTCCAGAATTATTGACACCCTTGCTTAAGGTAAAAATATCCTTATATCGAAAACAGAAAAAAATCTTATCTATTGATATTTGTTTAGTCAGAGTAAGCAACCATTAGTGAAATAAATTTGTAAAATCACATGTCACAGTAATTGGCACTGAATGAATCTGAATGAATGAAGTGTAAATGAAGTAGGATCTCACACACATTTAACTATTTAAAAGTTGACCTAAGTGTTTGGGAACTTTTATACAGTCATCAGCAATTTCCCTGATGACTGTTTCACTGGGGTATAAACTGAGGTGACACAGGGCACAAATGTCTCTGTCATCCATCATCATGGAAAAGACTCAAGATCATTCCACTGCAATAAGGCAAAAATGTGTTCACTAGCACAAAGCAGGAAATGGATATAAGAACTAGAATGCCCACAGTAAGTTTAAGAAGCTATCGTGAACTAGCCTGAAAGAGGACACAAGGCTATCTTGTTAGCAAATTTACAGAGTTTGGTTGCATCTTGGGC
Source organism: Brycinus macrolepidotus (assembly GCA_037974445.1). Classification (NCBI taxonomy): domain Eukaryota; kingdom Metazoa; phylum Chordata; class Actinopteri; order Characiformes; family Alestidae; genus Brycinus; species Brycinus macrolepidotus. The sequence goes on from JBBPCZ010000002.1 coordinate 18,612,834, forward strand.
TCACCTCCATGCCAACTAACTGTTTGCAAGGTATGCCAGAAAGAAGCCTTTTCACCACAAGTTACACTTGCACATACACATTATGTATTCAAGGAAGTAGCAGGTGATTTTTTAAATCAAAATCTGGCTCCCTCTGCCAAGAAGCTAAAACCTGGTAAAGGCTAAATCTTCTAGCAGGACAATGATGCAAAACACACATCAAAATGAACTAAAATGTGATTAAATAAAAACAAAATCAAGCTTTTGCCATGGTCATCCTAGTCCCTTGACCCTATTTTAAATTAAATATGTAACTTTTGTAAAAAAAAAAACAAACATTAATTGCTCTTGTGTGAGACAGCCTATTTCCTGACATGATATGATCTTTGCAAGTGAAAACTGCACTGTTGGAAAGCTCTCATTACCCTCAACAATACCAAACAACAAAAGTAAGGAGTTCATCCCCTACCTCTTTCTCCTCTGTCAGGAGCTCAAACATGTTCTCCATGTCAATGAAAGCAGTCTGAATCATCCTAAGACAAAGGATAAGGGTTACTTCATTATTATTATTATTATTATTATTATTATTATTATATAATTTAATTTAGGGACGTTCTTTACCTGTAGTATGTGCCGAACCAGTTGAGAGGAGTGTAGAGCTGGACAATGTAAGTTCCAAAGAGAACATAGTCCCCAACCTAGAAATCAGCCACCCACAGTAAACATAAGTGACAAGAGGCATAAGCATCCAGACCATTTATGAAAATGAACTCCAGTCAATGATAAAATGAAAACTTGAGAATCATAGAGTGCAAGATTTGGGGGACAAAATAGACAGGAAAAAGGATACAAGAAAAAAATTAAAAGTGAAAGTGAGAACAGAAATGCAACACCTGGAACTGGTCAACAGAGACAAAGTATGCACAGAGCAGAGACCCAGCTAGCAGGCCTGAGCCTATGACCAGGTTCTGTGTTTGGTTCAGGAGGGCCAAGGAGGCGTTGGACTTCCACTCTGAAGCCTGGAGAGAATTGACATGAGACACTTAACAACACGGTCATGTGTACCTGGACGTTAACAGCTTCCTGTCATGCATTTTACAGCTGTTTATCTGAGAACTATTTTACAGATGACTGGGTGATATGCAATCTTACACAACAGCTTTTACATTAAAGAACTACACACAAATACCCTCAGACTGCTGGGAGGTCACATGAGTTTAGAAACTACTGGATCATCTGAAAGAAGGACTTTACCTGGTACTTCAAGACGGCTTCCTCAAAGCGACTGACTTCATAATTTTCGGAATTGTAATATTTTACCTACAAAAAAGCAGCACTTTCTGACTTATTATGGATCGTGTTATAGAAATCAACGTAGGGAGCTGTTTCCTCAGAATTTTGTAACTTACAGTTTCAAAGTTCAGAAGTGAGTCAACTGCCTTAGACTTGGCATTGTTGTCCTGCTGGTTCATTTCTCGTCTGTACTTGGTTCTCCACTCCGTGATGATGATGGTCAGTGCTGGAATGTTTCACTCAAGATTACATGTACACCCATGATGCATTTACCCATTAATGTTCATATAAAAATCCTTTTTAAAACCTCCTTTCCATATGTTGTCTGAGTTTGCTGGAGCACAAATGTGAAGATCTTTATTAAACTGATAAAACCACATGACTTACAAGTAAGGTTTTATCACTTCATTACTAATATTGATATCATTAGATGTAATTTTAAACAGAAAATCCAAAATGACAGTGAATAAAATAAGAAAATTACAAAAAGACAGCAATAATAATAAAAAAATTAACATCCAGGTGGTGCTGGATGTTAATTCAAGGAATTATTATATAAACTTTCATCATTTCAGGCCAACCTGAGGCATTGTTTTTCAACTTAATAAATGTTGATGGATATACACGGGTAAAACTTTCAGTAAATTCAATGCATGCTGAACTGACTATGCATAAAGTAATACTTCTCTCAGGTCATCAGATCATTATATTAAACTTACTGAGGTAGAGGAACATGCAGATGAAGACAATGAGGCCAAACCAGGCGTTGAAATAAGACACAAAGTAAACAATGGCAATGACGACGTCTGCTATAGTCGGCAAGATGGTGAAAACAATGTAGCTGTGGGAATGAGGAGAGAATTCATTAGGGTTTGACCAAACTTGAGCAAAACTCAACATGTAAAGGAATTTTATGCAGTTCGTATCATTCAGCAGAGCAAGTCACTGAAGAGCACTTTGTAAAAAAGGTCAGTTCACAGAACAGTATGTGGGAAAATAGAGTCCAGCAGGTGAGGGCGTACTTTAACAGGTTGGTGACAGATGATGTGCCGCGGTCGATGCTGCGCAGGACGTCGCCTGTTTTTCGCTCCAGATGCCAGCGCAGCGACAGGGCATGCAGATGGGCGAACAGCTGCAGCTGCACCGTGCGACTGGTGTGCTGCTGAACGCGCGTCCACAGGAAGGAGCGCGCGTTACTTACAAACCCTGTTGTTCCTGTCAGGAACAGAGGAGGAAAGCCTTCAGTATTGGAGGGTTTAAGAACGTTAAGAGTGTTTCTTAAACAAAAAAACAAAACAAAAAAAACCCTTCAAACAAGCATTTCACACACAGGACTCCCTCTGTCCAGCCCCTTATTATATTATTAGTTTAATAGCACCCAAGAGAGTTCCTCTGTAGAGACACTGGATTACAGCAGTGTTTCCCAAACCTGGAGTACTCACAGCGTCTTCCCTGCTCAAACACATCCACATCAACTCTGGAAGGGCTTTTTAATTAGCTGATAACGTTAGCTCAATTACATCATCAGTGTTGAATTTCCCACAGCATAAATTAAAATTAATCACAATAATTACTCTGTAATTAAAATTCTATTAGTTAATAACCTGAATTTCATTTAGCACAAAAATATGGACTGGCAAGTGGTTCTGTGTTCTTTTAGTAGAGGTTATGGAATATAAACGTACCTGTGAGTTGGAACTGTTATGCTGCTAGTCTTTTTAATGATTACATAATGCACTTAGTCCAAACACCACTGCACTTAAAACTATTATTGCAATTATCTGTATAAAAAAATAGAGAAAAAGTACATTACAGCGCAAAAAGCATGTATGACCCTAATATTTGGCTGGAGATACACCAGGCTACAGAAAAAGCATGAAGAGGAGTCCTGTGGAGGCACTGAGTACTAATCGGAGGATATAGAGCATAGAGAGAGAACATGGTGTGTGTGTGTGTGTGTGTGTGTGTGTGTGTGTGTGTGTGTGTCTGTGTGCTGCAGCTCACCTGCTCCCCCTCCTTGCAGGAACTTGAGAAGGACATAGATACACACGGTTGTTGCAATCACTCTCCAATTGTCCTTTTCTGATAACAAATTCACTGAATAACACAGGCAGAGAGAAACCATTAAATTGGTCATTATATGCTGGTTCCAGTTTTTAAGTGAAGGTGGTTTTAGCTATTCTATATCTCTATTTCGTGATACGGTAGACTTGCATGTTTATACATTTCAAGCACAAGAAAATAAGAAAATATGGCCTTTATATTATAGTCTTTAATAAAAAAATCACTTGGAAAAAACACTGCATCAGTTCCAAAGATAACTGGAAACACCAAGAGGGTCTTTCGTTCCAAAAAACCAAGGAGGTTTTATTGACAGTGACCGAGACTAAGGGAAAATAATTTTGTATTTATCAGAGGTTCAACGAGAGGTAGTATTATTACTATAGACTGATATCATCTAAGGAGGACTCCTGTTTCTTCTGCTTATTGCATTTAGATATGTTTTTAAATATCCAACATCAATTCTCATGATATTTAGAGACAGATTATCTTTGCAGGGACTTGCAGTAGCAGTACAGGGAGTCCAGTTTAAAACAGAGTATTTTCCAGGACGGTGGATTCAAGATATAAGTGTACATACTGTTACTAAACATTAAGTACTGCTTTATTGTCTTTATTGTACATGTACAGTATAATGAAGATACACAGTACGCTTTCCATTATTTTACCATATTCAACGGAATATAAAAACTAAGCAATCACTGTAAATAATACTGATAGATTATCAGACAAGTCTCTAAGATCAAAATAAAGTCGGGAACATGTGGGCGAAGTCAGAAGGAAAGGGCAACGTAAAAACTACCTGTACTTGAGTAAAAACAGAAATATTAATTCAGTGCAAGAAAAGAATCTATATTTCTACTTGAGGGAAAATACAATTTGCCTGACTATGTGTAAGTAAAAGTAATAACTAAAAACAGCACTAAAAGTACTTTGAATTATTACAGATATTTTGTAATATTATTTTAACAGACAGCATAGCTGTTTGTGTCTGCAGTCAGGTTTCCTTAATAGAACTCATTCATTTATTTTCTGAGCTGCTTGTCCTATCCAGGGTCACGGAGGATGCTGGAGCCTACGACAGCACTCACAGGCCGAAAGATGTAGTAACACCCTGGACAGGTGATATTATACAGTCATTAATGATATTACACAGTTTCTATAATAAACACACTTTTGATATTTAAGTACAAACAAGTATTTTGGCACTTTAACTTAAGTATAAATGCAGACAGAATACATTACTCAAGAAATATTATCCCAAGACTATTCCTACATTTACTTAAGGATAAAGGTTCTGTACTTTGTCCACCCATCCCAGTCACTGACACAACCAAGTACAAGAGTAAATGCATGCTTTGACTATCATTTTATGTCTGAATGATGAAAAACTCCAGATATCTCCACTTTAAAAACAAAGTCTACCAGAGGTGATCAAAATTCAGCAAATTCCTGCAGACACTGTAAAAAAGATGCCTAGATGCGACAATGGATGGTGACGTCTTTTACATTAAGAACAAGACTTTCAAGAGCTGAACTTGAACTCTGCTTTCGGAGAAAAAGAAACAGATAAAATAAAAGATTTATTCAACATCAAACTCTGTCAAACTTGAGACTGAGTCAATGACCTCAGTTAAAGACTCCTCGGTTTAACTCACTGATTTATGTATGATTTCAGAATAGAAAGCAGCGCAAAGAAGTCAGACTCAGGATGATGCATAAAAGAGGGCCGGCTTTAGTCTCGGCTGAGAGAGAGCTTGGACCTTTCCATTCATTTACATTCATGGCCATTTTGACTGTGCACTCAGAATCAAATAGAGGGAAGAAAAGGTGGAGGAATGAAGAAAGCGAGAAAAAAAAAACGATGAAGGGGAATTTTCCCCACAGTGAGAGCAAAACATTCTCTCACTCCCTCTCAGCTAGGACGGGTGAGAGAGCTGATTTTCAGCCCTGGCATGGGGCAGAGGGGGCCACGGACAAAAAGCCCCTTGTACCAGCGTGTTAACTCTGCTAAAGGCCCCTAATGCCCCCTAATCGTGACTGGCAGGGTTGGTGACCTCCCCTATCACCCCCACCAAACCTCAGTCTGCCTCACAAAAGCCCACTTCTCTCCCGCCGCCGCTTTCATCTACCTCCAAAGGCAAAAACCACTATTGCCCTCTAACCGTGGAGCGGACGGACCTACACGTCACCGCTGTTAACCTGAGTCAGTCTGGGACGGTGTGGGGAAAGACACAAGACTCGCTTCAGGACTCCAAGACCTAACTGGTAATAGGAATGACGATCAGTCTACTAAGGAAGTGAAGAGGAAATGAAATTCAGAGAAAGAGGGAGGTGTGATGTAAGAGGAGAGAGTGAGAGAGAGAAAGAAAGAGAAAGGGGGGCAAGAGAGAAAAAGGATGAAATGGAGCCTTGAGCCATGGAAAGCTTTAGCATAGTTGGGTTTTGTCCCACGTTTCCTTTGTCAGAGTCAGATGCTTTTTGGCTTGGGAGAGCGGAGGGCTTTGACTTCAGCGAGGCGTTTTGGGGGGCCGGTCTGACGTCCAGCTGGCCCAAAACAACGAGGGGCTGGGAACACAAGTGAGGGAGGGGCAATGAGAATACCCTGAGAGCACCCCAACACACATACATACACTCACACACGCACGCACACACAGACACTGCTCAATCTGTGTTCTTTTTTCTGTGTTTATTCATCCTCCTGTTCTTCTAGTCAGCATCTACAAATCAACGAGCACTGTTTAGTTAACCTGAGACTTCAGGCTGTACAACAGTCCTCCTAATCAAAGTTATATACATTAAGTGTACTATTCCTCAAACCGGGTGACAGGCTCCACAAGATCATTCCGCTAGAGCTGAAAGAAGCAGCCAAACGCATGTGTCCATGATAACAACAAGCAACTAGACATTCAACACACTATGTTTAGTATTTGATACTCACGCCAGAAAGCTGATTAATTTATTAAAAATAATCACAATTTCAATCTAAAGTTTCAATTTAATATCGGTCAGAAAAAATCTAAATTAGATTTCCGACCCCAAATTGTTCAGCCTTATATTCTGCTGTGATTTATATTTGATTGTAGGCTGGGAAATGACAGAAACCCAAACATTTCAGAGCCACTTGTTCTTCTTTTACAGAGTCTAATTACATACCAACATCTCAGTAATTCACAGGGCTTGTTTATACACGTAGACCTGCTGTCCACTGCGCCGCCAATGGACTAGCTCTCCAATAACAACTGTCTCAGTCTGTCTTCTGTGGATTTGCCTGTTGTTTTTCTTTCTAGCTCCAACATGCATTCTGCTGTCTGCACTATGCAACAGGGCCTCACGACCAACTAAACATCAGTGTGATTTATTTCCCCCTAAAAGAAGCATTAAATTACTCTCTTAGCCATAAAGGCATGAAGCAAACCACATGCACATGTGGAAAATGGTATGAATTAAAGTTTTCATATTCTTATTTACACGTGTCCAAACAACATTTATTTCTGAGCACAAGAATGTCTCCTGTCCTAGAATGTGAGCACTAACTGATATGTGTGAGCGCTACGCCCCCTAGTGTTTGACTGCTTTAACACAGCAAGGAGTGTTACTTGCTAGACTGCAAGTACCAGCAGGCCTATATTGCTCTGAGAAGAGTTTCGACGGAACATCCCCCTCACCTATGTCCTTGCTGTAGATGGGCACAAACACATTGATGATCCGCTCCAGCCCCAGTAAGGCAACACACAGGAGCACCAGGGCCTGCAGCCGGCCGCTTCCTCTGGGCCACATGTAGGGCATCAGCAGCGCTGCTTTCCTTTTCAAATCCTTCCACGTCGAACTGGACACCACCCTGATCGGACGGGACTCTTGTTGCCCCTCATCTTTGAGCTTAATAGGAGAAAACAGGATATAATCAAGCAATTGAAAAAACCCCAAAACAAAACAAAAAAAAAAGATTGCATTTTGGGAAAGCAACTACAGATAGACAAAGTCCAAGCAGAAACCATATAGTTCAAAAATAATGATTCCACTTGGTGATACTGGTCATGGACAAAGTTTTGTTTAGTGCTGAAAGAGGATTACACTCACATTGTAAATGTTCTTAAATAGAAAGCACACTTAAACATATGCTGCACCAGCTCTGTACAGGCCATTAAGGGACTGCAGAGGGAGATCCAGGCGGTGGAACACTGCACCAGATCAACTCTACCATCTCTGCAGGACATTTATACCAGAGGATACAGAACCAGAGCAACCAGGATCTTCAGAAACTCATCTCACCCAGTAGCTGTCTGTCTGACCTCCTGAAACCAGGCAGACGCTTCAGGAGTATTATGGCCAAAAGACAGAGGCTCGAGAGGAGCTTCTATCCTCAGACCATAAGACTCCTTAACCAGGACATGCCATCATAACTTTCAACTGTTCATTATAACACAAATTGAACTCTCTACCTCACTGTATCTCACCTGTCTCTCTACCTCACTGTATCTCACCTGTCTCTCTACCTCACTGAATCGCACCTGCCTCTCTACCTCACTGTACCTCACCTGTCTCTCTACCTCACTGCACCTCACCTGCCTCTTTACCTCACTGTACCTCACCTGTCTCTCTACCTCACTGTATCTCACCTGCCTCTCTACCTCACTGTACCTCACCTGCCTCTCTACCTCACCTGTCTCTCTACCTCACTGTATCACACCTGCTTATCTACCTTACTGTATCTAACCTGCCTCTCTAGCTCACTGTACCTCACCTGCTTCTGTACGTCCACTGTATCTAACCTGCCTCTCTAGCTCACTGTACCTCACCTGCTTCTGTACGTCCACTGTATTTAACCTGCCTCTCTAGCTCACTGTACCTCACCTGCTTCTGTACGTCCACTGTATTTAACCTGCCTCTCTACCTCACTGAACCTAAGCTGCCTTTCTACCTCAATTCCTCACTGTATCTCACTTGCTGTCTGTATTTGTCTATATACATCCACAGCAAATTAGCACATTGCACATTACAGCTCATTCCATATTCTATTACACGTTTACCCCTTAGATCTTTAGAATAATTGTAATGTTTATTAGAATATTTTTATATAAACATTTTATTACTCAGTTTTAGCCTTTAAATTTAATTTTAGCTCTTTAATTTACTGTACATATAGACATTTCAGGGCCACATTTCACTACACATTGCCCTTGTATAACTGTGTATGCGACAAATAAAGAATCTTGAATCTTTTTAAGTGTTTTTGTATTTAAACTATAAAAACACAACTCCTCAGTCCAGTCAATAATATTACAAAATGTCCATAGTGGAGGAAAAAAACTAAAAAACTGTCTGAAAGGTAAAGGGTTATTGTTACCAGATGAGACAAAAATGACCTGTATTTAGTGATACTGTGTACTGTATATTTGGTATTTCTGCTGACACACACTGAAACTTCCTTATACTACTCCAACAAACATTCGGTAACACTTTACTGAAGGGCAGAGTTCATAAGACTACATGATATCGACATAAGTGTTTTATGTGACGGATGAGATAAACCTACATTTATAAAGGTTTATTCAGACAAGCATCGCTTGCCATAAAGGCCACTTGCATCCAATTCAACCCAGAATGTGTAATGAGAATAGACACTTGTTGGAATAAGCCGTTATAAGTGTTAGGTGTCATAAAAGGCTTATGTAAAAGTCATGGAGCCTAATGAACGCTACCCAACAGTGAAGTGCTGCCAAACATTCTGACAGGCTGAAACATACTGTAACCTGTAGTGGGTTATTTTATTCTAAGTCTGGGCAAAACATCTTTGGGCATCCTGACCTGTAAACTGGAACTGTCCAGCTGAACAGAGTGAATATTGTAGACCTCGATCCGTATCAGTTTGCATGTAGGGCAAACAGGTCTATAGAGGATGCAATAATAACAGCTCTCCACACAGCCCTCACACATCTGGACAATAGTAACACCTATGTGAGGATGCTGTTTGTGGACTTCAGCTCCACTTTTAATACTGTAAGACCCCATAAACTGGTTCAGAAGCTTAGCAACCTGGGCCTTGGCCTCAGCTGCACCGCGAAGGACAGGAAGAACCTGGAACGGGAGGTGAGAACGGCAGAGCGGGTGATTGGGACCACACTAGCCCCTCTTAGAGACATTTACACTGGCAGACTCCAGCGGAAAGCCAGCAATATCACTAAACCCCGGACACTTACTTTTCTCCCCCCTGCCCTCTGGAAGACGCTACAGGACACTTAGGTCAAAGACCAACAGATTCAAAAAAAGCTTTTATCCTCAGGCAGTCAACTATGCCCCTCCCCCCATTTCATGACGCTGTGCAGTATTCACTTACATGACTGTGTAATATAACTATTTGTGTAATATCTATTCTTAGAGCCAGTCTCTGACATTTCCACAGACTTCACTTTCTTTTTCCTTTCTCTGTGTACTTTTTACATTTTACATTTAAAGTCTATTTTTTTTTATTATTATTATTGTTATGCTCTCACGAAGAGCTACTGTTTTTCATTGTTCTTGCAACAGTGACAATAAAGGCTATTCTATTCTATTCTATAGACAGAAAACACTGGCATCCACTGAAGCCCAGCAAATACAGAGCCTTTACTCTGTTGGGAGACAGCTGGAACTTATTATAAAAGATAAATCATATGCTTCCTGAGTTCAGATGAGAGACTAAAGTCTATTAGTTAGTCTAAGATTAAGAAATATAACTGAATTCTCGTGGTGTGATCACTGGGTACCAAGCACAATCAATGGGCAGAGGAGGACACACACTTTCTCTTTCTCTCTCTCTCTCCCTCTCTCTCTCTCTCTCTCTCACACACACACACACACACTCTCTCTCTCTCTCTCTCTCTCTCTCACACACACAAACACACACACTATCTTTCTCTCTCTCTTACACACACACACACATTCAGGACTAATTTAGGAACAATTTTGCCAAGCACGCAATTTTTAAAGTGATATAACATTTAAAAACTGAATATCATGTGTGAAGCTTGCAGCGATTACAGAGTTATTGATAATCATAGAAAACAAGTCTCTCTCTCTCCGATCATCTTACCTCCACTGCTAATGTGAAAGTTTGATTGGTTTCCCTTCCTTTCCTTTTGCTTTTCACGCGCTTGCTCGCCATCTGTGCAGGTTTTCAACTCCTAAACCATGGTGGTCTTTGGTCATTACTCCATGGAGGTCAGGCTATTCATTCTCAAACACCATGCAGACTTTTCTGGACCCTGTCGGCTCTCCTGCTCTCCTGTCGCGTCGTGTCTTTGTCCGTGTGAAACTAAGTTAACTATTTCTGCTCGAACATGTGTGTGTGGGTGTGTTTTTCAGAGAAAGAGCTGAAGTTTCACTAAATCTGTGCTAAAATGACGTTCAAAACACATCCGTAGCGCAGAAGCCGCATGGCAGTGTTGTCATATGGGCTGGGGGATTCACATGACTGCTTTCAGGGCTGTGGTCATGTGAGCAGCATAGCAGAAGTGAAGCTCCAGCCAGGCTCTGCAGTAACGAAGAGCTCAGGCAGCCCAGCTACCCAACCAGTCCAGTGGATGTCCAGCTGTTCAGCAGCCTTGACCTTCTCAGACCAGCAAGAATGATCAAAACATCAGATCTGATCTTAGCTGATCAAGTTTTTTTTCCATCTGCAGTTGCAGAAACAGCCCATTGAACATCCCCACAGTCCCACCTCCTGACCTCACATATCATTATAATTTATTATGATGTAATTAATAAAGCGCGTCATATTACAGAACAATTAGCCACTCTAAAGGCGAGGACCAATCAGAGCGGACGGTTTGGTTTACAGCTCATTGGCCTACACGATGGGGAGAAAGATCCGAGTAATATGCATTTGTTTATTAATTTAACATTATATTTAAGCTGGACTATGATCATTAGAAACTGTAGATAAAAACTATTCAAAAAATGAGTACGACAAATAAACCAGTGCAACACATGAAGGGACATGTGTTGCACGAGAGTGTCCCAAACCACGTGTTTACACTAGGGGCCCTGGAGGTTCCTAACTTTAGGTCTGCAGGTTGGTGGTGTCCCCAGGGTGTTTACTTTGAGGAGGACCTCAGGACTTGTGGCGTCATTTGGGACAGGGCTATAAGAGCAGGGCCCCTAAAACTGACTGACTATAAATATGAAATGCAATGCAGTGCCACACTGTGGCGATGAGCCGCTACTGCAGCTGCTTCTGCCACAGCAGCTCAGTCTTCACTGCTTGAATCAGAATCAGAATCAGAATCGCGTTTATTCTTGTATGTGTGAGTGAACACATACAAAGAATTTGATTCCGGTCGATGGTGTCTCTCAAGCACAAAAGTATAAACCAACAACAATATTTAAAGACACAATGAACAATATACTGAACAAATTAATATACAATAATATACAATAATATGGATTTATATTTATAAATATAACGATAAATGTTAATAAATGTATATAAGTATTTGCACATTTAATATGTTTATACTATATAGATATACATATATAGATATACATATATATATATATATATATATATATATACACACGTGTGTGTGCGTGTGTGTATAAATGAACAATACAATATAATAAACAGTCTAATCTAAGCAGCGTGACAGTTCAGCTGTTTAGGAGGGTGATGGCGAGGGGAAAGAAACTGTTCCTGTGTCGGGTGGTCCTGGTCTGCAG
>JBBPCZ010000002.1:18630653-18642771 GCA_037974445.1 Brycinus macrolepidotus
CAGACTCATCACCATCCTGAATGAGTCCAGTGACGGTGGTGTCGTCTGCAAACTTCAGGAGTTTAACAGCTGAGTTCCTCGAGGTGCAGTCATTGGTGTAGAGGGAGAAGAGCAGTGGGGAGAGGACACATCCTTGAGGGGCACCAATACTGAGCAGGCCATGTTTCAGAAGTGATCTCCCCCAGCCTCACTTCCTGCTTCCTGGTGATCCACTGACAAGTAGCAGGTGGAAACACAGTCACAGGTGACAACACTGTTAAACATTGATCACTGAACTGATGTCCAATCCTCTGAAATATCAACGTTTTAGAAAGTACAGAGGAACTGCACTTGAGTAAAAGTATGGGTTCTTTGTCGAAATCTTGCTCAGTTAAACCGGTAAGTCGGAAATATAAAAAGATATTTCCAGAGTATTCTACTTATTTATTTTTAGATTTTACTGTTTACTGCATGTCAACTCCATGTGTTGAGACTGTGCATGAACCTGTGCAGAAGTTCTGGCATACAGTCAGCTCCATAACTATGGAGTCTTTTTTTTTTATGACCCTTATCTTTATCAAGCTCCAACATCCATAAAAGGTTGTAAAAATGAAAAATATGCATATATTTTAGTCAGGCTCATCACCTCATTTCACAGGTTTTAATGGGCTGCGGTCAGGGGATTTGGATCTCTTTATGGTCATTGAAGCATTTCTGTGTGGATTTGGATGTTGTGGATAATTATTCTGCTGGAAGATCCAGCCACAATCACATTTTATTATTATTTTTTGCAGAGGTTTGATGGAGTCCATGTTGTCATGTAACTTAACATGGTTCCCAGGGCCTTAAGAAGAAAAACTGTCCCAAAACATCACAGATCCTACATCATATTTACCAGTCTGGATCTTGGTGTCTTTTCTGTGTAATTATTCTTCTCATTATGCCAAACCATCATTGAGTGTTGTCAAAAAGCTCTGGTTTTCTTCATCTGACTGCACAGCCTGGTTCCAGTCAAAGTTCCAGTAGTGTCTTGAAACTTCTGCTAATACAGTTTGGGTTAGTTGAAAGAAAACAAATTCTTCTGTCATGCCTTCTAAATGATTTGTTGGTATGGAAATGAAGTCTGTTTTTTGGAGACTTGGCGATTCCAGAATGTCCATTTTCTGGAAATTTACATCTGTGATCCTTGGAGAATGTCTCTCTAATCATCCTCCTCACTGTACATGGAGGACAAAAATAAATATGTGTCCTCTTTCAGGCTAATTCACTACAGCTCTGGTTGCTTTCAGCTTCCTAACATTCATTCATTTATCCTCTGTAACCGCTTAATCCTTACTAGGGTCACGGGTATCCAGAATCTATCCCGGGGTCTACAGGCACGAGGCAGGGACTCACTCTGGGCGGAGCCACCAGCCCACCGCAGGGCGCACACACCATTCATTCACACCTACGGTCAATTTAGAATCCCCAATTCACCTGATGCGCATGTCTCTGGACTGTGGGAGAAACCGGAGACCCCAGAGGAAACCCCACACTACATGCAAACTCCACACACACGGCCCAGATTCGAACCCCCAACCTTGGAGATGTGAGGGAACAGTGCTACCCACTGCACCACCATGGGGCCAACAAATTTTCTTCTGAGAACCAGAAAAGATCATCATTTATCATTCATAAGATCAAGGATGGACTCTCTAATCTACACTGACCACACACAAAAATGAAGAAGAGGTTCTTTGGTATTATGTATATCAGTTTATCTCTCACCTGGATCCTTCGCATTCTCTCAAATCACTGTGTTATGCCTACCTACTTATCAATCAGCCCACAGGAATAATGGTCTTGTGCTGTTTTTCTGGGTTTGCCCTGAGCCACTTAGTTTTAGTGAAAGGAAGTCTTGATGCTACAGCACAGAATGACATTCTTGAGAATTGTGTGCTTCAAACTTTGTGGTAGTGGTTTGGGGAAGACCTTTTCCTGTTTTAGCATGACAGTGTCTCTATAAAGACATCCATAAAGAAAGTGCTGAGTTTTACAAGGGAGAACTGGACTGACCTGCAAAGAGTCATAACCTCAACCCCATTTAAAACCTTTTGAAAGAATTGAAATACTGACTGAGAGCCAGGCCTTATTACCCAACACCAGTGTCCAACCTCACTAACGCTCTTGTGGCTGAATTGAAGTGAAAACCTGAAGCCATATTGCAAAATCAAAGGGAGAGCTTTCACTGCAGCTCTATATTAATGCAATAGTTTTGGAATGAGATGTTCAATGTGCAGGGTTTGATTGTTGTCTCACTATCCCCCTGGGCACAAGTGTCTTTGGAGGACCCCACCCCCACATAAATAATAACAAAATAGGACCTAAAAATAACTTTGAGCAGCTCTTTCTAGCTGCACTTTGGACAGTGCTTGAAAAAATGTAAAGTTAACAAACAAAATAATTTATTCTTAACGATAGACTACTACAGCAGGATGTTATTTCCTGCACATTTACATTTGTAAATATAACCTAGAGTTTGTTTGTTCTCCCTGTATTCTGTGGGTTTCCTCTCAAAGTCCAAAGACATACATGTTAGGTGAACTAGAGAGGTTAGATTGTGACAGACTGACCTGTGATAGACTGGTGACCTGTGCAGAGTGTTTCTCTGCCTTTTGCCCTGTGACCGCCACCCCCCACGCCGCCATCCTAGTTAAGGATAAGCAGTTCAAGTAATGGATGGATGGACTGTTTTCTCTCTTATACACATGCTCACTATTTTCATCTGTGCTCTTTCTCTTCATTTCCCTCTAAAAGGGGTAACAAGAAAAATGCAACAAAGCTGCACAAAAGAGGCGTGAAAAACAAGAGAGTGAACAAATAGTCCAAAGAAGAGTAGATAGATATGGTGTGTGAATGTGTGTGTATGTGAATAGTGGAAAAAGGGCAAAAAGAGGAAACGTTATCATCTCTGGCTCACAATGGGCCAGTTTCTATGACAGGACAGTTACAGATCAGTGTGATCATCTCTTCGCTTTGTGCGTGTGTGTGTGTGTGTGTGTGTGGTAATGGGTGCTTGCCTGTCAGCCGGTCATTATGAGGGCTTTTGTCCTGCAGTGCATGCCAGCGCTGTCCATCACACAGCTCATTTCGCTCTCTCTTTGTTGTGCATGCTCGTTCTTATTGCCATGCCCAGTGGGAACGCACAGAATCGTGCGCGCCTCTCATTCTCGCTCGCTCATTTGCCCTCTTTGTAATCCATCTGAACCGGCGAAATGCAATTTAAGGAAAAAGGGAAGGGCAGAAAAAATATGAGGTGAAAATCAATCTAATCCTCCTGGAGACGGCTCCACTGTGGAGAATGAGCTGAGCCGTTTGGAGAGATGATTGGTATTTTCGATTGGGCACGAGACACAAAAGGGGATGGAGCTTTATTCGATCTCAATCGGTCTGGAATAATTTTTCTCTTAGCTTGACACTCATACAGTGGGCATTATCCATGAGCCTTCATAACAGTTTAGCATTGTGCATGGGTGGTTGAGGAACAGTGCTGCTGCTACCATCCCTCATCCAGGTGATCCTTCAAGCAGCACACAAAAGTACCTGTTGCCCAGCCGCTCAGATGCACTGTGTACTTTACTTTTCTGCTTTGGATGCCATGAGGATCCACTGGCTGGTCAGCACCACCACTGTATTTAGTGAATTCTTTGGTTAGAGATCTGGAAAAATAAAGGAAAGGTGATAGCAAAGGAAGATTCACTCAGCTATTCTGAACCAGCCAAAACTCTCTAAACCTGCAAAAATGGCAGGTCACCCATAAGACACTGCAATATTACGTTTGCAAGCCTTGAAGACCTTTGAGGTCGTGTGCCATTCTGTAGCTAATGTCAGTCTATATTAGGTGTTCCGGGTCTAAGATGGTATTTCCCCATATATCACTGAATGCTACAGGCGAGCATGTTATTTACCAGCTGCTCAAACTGTAGCCTACTACTGCCAAGGGAACTTAATTACCTCTTTTCACAAAGCTTGTTGGTTTGTTTGGGGTATTTTGGTGATTCTGAGTGCTGGCAGACCACATTTTTCTGCTGTTACAGGCAAAATGGGACACATTAATTGTTGAAATTGGACATCTAATTATTTTATGTAAAAAAAGAGAATTTGTTCAAAATGTCACAAATATACATGCATGTTGATGAGGCGTATTTATTTATTCATTTATTTATATAGATATGTATTTTCTTAAGGAGAACATGTAAAATATATTACTAGCTAAAGTTTTTAAGGACGGGGTAAAAGCTAGTAAAACGGATGTAAAAACTTAGCTATACTAGCTCTTATTAGCTTAGTTCCAGCAAGCTAGCTGATAGCAGATTTACATTTGATTCAGTTGCACGATTTCTGTTAAGACATTTTTGACCATAGAACGCTGTCATTTCACTCACAATTGTGTAGGTCTCGTCAGCTGTCACTGCACACATCGATGATGTACCAAATGTGAGTTTATTTTCTTATCAGATGCCTTTTTAGAAATGCACTGGTTTGTGATTGTTTGTGTGCACATTAAAATATTTTAATTGCAAAGTTGAACTGTGCCATTTTACCAGGTGTCTCATTTTCACAATACTCATTCTAGTTAAAACCATTTGCTCCATAGGGGTAATAAAATGTGTTGGATAATGGCATGTCAGGTGTTTATAGCTTTGTAGAAAAAAAACACAAGATCTAAACTGTTGTGTTTAATCTGTAAACACAGCAGTCAGCTTTTAGTGTAATGCCTCTTTTGTAGACAGTAAGTGCCACTGTGCCCCAATGCAAAAAAAAATCTAAAGAAACATTCAACTTCTGATTTTTTTCCCCTGCAGCCCACTTAGCACCCCACAGTAGTCTCTGAGGGACCACCAGCTTGAAAACCATTGTGTTAAGTTGCTGCAAACCACCAAAAACATACTTATCTGTAAAAATGATTTGAAAAACTGAGTGCCTCTAGAGTTTACTGTAAGTGGGTGTGTTCGTCTGTGTCAGGGTCCAGACAGCACTCCACAGAGGGGAGTTCTCCTGGAGCATTTACAGTGTGTGGCAGGGAGGCAGTGTGTGATTAAGGCCAGCTCCTACACACTCTGAGGCTCCGTTTACGGCTCACTAATCAATAAGTTTGTGAAAGAGCTAGAAAAATGAAAGGTCTCACAGCCACACTTTTGCATATTTTCCTTCAGTCTTCGTGCTTCAGCTGAAGCAGAGCAGGACACAGAGTCCTGCAAGATCAAATCTTCCCTCTGGAACAATGCGCTCTCACCATGCGGCCGTACACACACACACACACACACACACACACATAGACATGCACATTTTATCTCCTGCCTGTAAGCCATTTGAGAGGACAGAAACGAAGGCAGTAGGTTATCTCTGATGTTGCACATCACATGCTTCTGACTAGCAATCGGATGTGCCGGGTAAAGTGTATGGTGTCTGTAGTGAAGTTGTAAGATAAGATCTCATGGGGCCAAGTCATTTTCACCCACCACAATAGGCCTCTTCTTTAGACTCCACAAACTGTCTTGTCCTTCTCAGCGCAATGCCTACAAAGGCCGATAACATCAGGAACAGCCTTTATTAACACATCCAACACACAATCAAAAGTGGAAGGAGGCTTTATTTATTTATACCCTGTGACCCTGTGTTCCTTTAACAAAACAGCCATCGAGTTTTTTTTTTACCAGCATGTAAAGACAGCACAGCACAGCTGTCCAATCTCAGATCGCATTAGCTGATAAGGAAGAGATGTGTTGAAAGTGCTACTTTAGAGGGCCATTCTCAGTCTGTTTATTTTCTTGAATTGATAGTATAGAAAGCGTCATGTCAGGGTTAAATTCGGGCCATGCTGAAATAAGAACAACAAAACAAAACAAAAGTCTTCATTAGGGGTGTGTTTTCTGATTTGCAGCCCTATATAGCTGAGCACTGCTGTTACAGTATTTATAGAGTTACCAATCACTGCTGCCTGATATCATCAGGAGGTTGATTGCAGAGCTTGTCCTCATATTGGCACACCGTCAGACTCCAGGTTTGCCAGAATGGGCCTAGATTTACGCAGAAAAGATGGACCTGTGTCCACTAGGGGGTAGCCTAATTCCATCAACGCAAGCAGAGACCCTTCCATGTCTTTCTTTGGTCAGGTGAGCAGTCCCTATAAAAGATCTGTGGCAGTCTGAACAAAGAATTCATGAAAGACTGGATGTTGTTTCTGCTCTGCTCTCTAAGGGCATTCCCACTCTAGGTAGAGTCTTGAGTCTGGGTAGATATAATAGAACAACTCCAGACAGTGCAATTAACCAGAAGTGGATACTGCAAGGATTGGCTTTAGTTGGAGAAAACATAAGCTGATTACAAGCATAAAGATTGTCAGTATGTCAAAGATTTCTCTGAAGAGGCAGAAACAGAAGTCTGTTAGAGATAATGAGCTTCTTTTCCTTCCATTTATCTTTAATGTGTGCTTGATCCCTGGCGAGCCATCTGACTCCCTTTTGGTCTCCAGTGAAATAAAGGATGGAAACTTTTTTTTTCTTTTTTTGGAGAAAAGCTCCAAACAAATAGACGGACATCTGGAGATGAGAGGAGGAGACAATGCTGTTTGTTTATTTGCCTGGGAATTTTAGTTTAATTAATGATCCATTCTATTCATGTTTTAATCAGTCATGAGCAGAAACACATTCCCACTGAATTCTCTCACATTCTCCACTTTCCATGCTGCTGCCATTGCTGAGTTCCAGAAAAGTGGCCTATTGAATCAGCGCTGCGAAACAGCAAGTGTCTGACTTTGGAAGTTCGGTCCTGAGGACGCAAGAGAATGACAATTTGAGGAGATAGCATATCAGGGACTGAATAGGCCTGTGCAGCTGAGATGAACACTTATTGTAGTGTAAAATTAGGAATTTGAGGGCAGCCATTCTTTCCAGCAGAGCCCATTGTCATTGAGAGCAGCACCAAGACGTATAATATGAGCCACAGGCTGAAGATATGTATCCAGTAAGCAAGACAGAAAGAGGAAGTAGAGAGAGTTGTCTGTGCTCACACATTAACCAGCCACATTATTTACAGCAGAGGTAACACGTCTCCGCAGAAGACCGGCTCAATGCTTCATTTTCATACGAACTGCCTGCAGATCCCTGGAGGACAGCCTTTTATAAACCCATCCATTCATTTGTGTCACCAGTCTGTCAGGTTTGGCCACTGCCGCCACCATGGGCTCGGAGGAACTGCACAGCACTTTCCAAAAGCCATCTCCAACTTCCAGCTGCTGCCACGGCAACCCAGCCCAGCTCCCCCTGTCAGTCTGAATGAGTGACAGCTGCTCCCCTCTGGGCCGCTGATTGGTAGCACCGGCATGGGCGATGCCGATAAAGCAGGAGGACTGAGGGCCGCCATCAGAGACTGTGGCCCTCGTGCTCTAATGCTGTCATCCTGTCCCCTAAAGAATGGCGCCATTGAATCCCCACCGCTAATGGCAACAATACAATACGCAGAGGGCCCACTTGTCAGTATATAACCTTCATTTTTTTGTTTACTTAACCGGTGACACTTTTGACACGTGAGACAGTCTTGAAAAGACCACGGTGGCATTTGAGGAACACATTTCAATATGTCAATACACAGAAGTTTGCCATGACAACCTGGGGACAGACTGGCCTTGCGCGCTTCACGTCAATCTTCATAACTGTGTCTGTAATGAACATCCTCACAAACAGACCCCAGGCTGCGGGGGGTGCAGGAAGTGTCTATGTGTGTGCACAGCATATGATGGTGGGGGTCCAAAGGACTTCCTGCTTGTAATGGCTGGATGCTGTGCTTAAGATGTGACAGGGAATTCCGGACTCCAGTGCTTTATGGCGGATGTGTTACTTGCGTCTCTCTTGTAAGACCATAAAAGTATCAAAGCATCTTATTAAAGCTTGCAAGGTAATTCTTGCTCTATTCAGCACTACAGTGATACAGTGACAATGATGTGATGAACAATAATCGTCTTCCCTTAAATTGGGACACTGTGCAGAATAGACATAGAATTTGCTTCCTGCTTTGATCCCACAGGAAAGAAATGTCGCTGTTTATCCATTCCCAGCGGGCTGTCCAGAAAACAAAGCAGGCTTATTTATGCACAATATTGTTATCTGTTTCTTCATGGCTTTGCGAGAGTAGGCGGCAGTAGAGTATCTTTGGATCAGTTGGATGGAAGGGCCTCTGAGGAAATCTGTGACGTGTAGGCTGTGATATGTCAGTTCCATATGCGTGTCACTCCCTATAATAGCCCAGCAGCTGCTTTTTGGACCACAGAGGTAAACTGACAGTAAACAGGCTCAGAATCAGACAGGATTTCATTCAGACTGATGTGCTAACAGTGCCATGGGCTGCTAACAGCAGGGTAGCGGAAGTGATGACGAGATACTGTTGTGGTTTAGATAGTTCACAGCAGGCTGTTGCTTCGGGAAGCTGGATGAGACGTGATGGAACTGCATTCATTTTGGGCCTCTCTTTGTTTTAATCATGTCTTTGCCGACCATACTATCAGCTAGTCTCATTGCAGGTGATTGTTAAAGGAAAGAATCACTTAGATATCAGCAATCTTTGGCCCAGGATGAAGTTCATACAAACCTTGAGCCTAAAAGACATCAAACATAAAACTGGTCTCAAATGCTGGCAAAATTGTCACCTCTGCCCACATCAGGCTTTTTTTCTCTTTCTTTTTTCTCTCCATCTGTGACAAAGTGGCTATCAGCTTCTGTTTCCATAACAACCACTGGTAGGTTTCGATTACTTAAAAGAGATAAACATGAAAAAGAGCTTTTATAGAATCGGTCATTTGATGATATGATGGATGTGACAATTCAGGAGTTCAGTGGGGGACAGAGCTAACACCATATGGAGATCTAACATCCCTCTCACTACATCACAGTTTCTGCAGTGGGCTTGTATTTCATTGTAATAAGCCGTAGCAGTGTTGCCTTTATTCTGGTTTCAGCAAGGTCAAAATTACACACTGCATCACACACACATTTCAAGGCCAAAGTTAATGCGACAACAACATTTAACTAAAGTGAACTAAAGTGAAAAGATTAAGTAAAGAAGTTTGTTGTCAATTCGTTGATTGGCTGTGAGCTGTGCGATATTGATATTATGGCACAGGCCCACGGCACCCACAGCTTCTGCAAAGGAACTCGGAGAGTGGCCTTGGCCTCAGATTTAAGAACACTGTTAATGAATGGACTGGGACTAATATGACAGACAGAGAGAAATTCTCTCCATCTGCCTGCCTCTCCTCAGGCTAAGATCAACCAGCTTTAACAATATCCTTACCCTTTCATAAAGCCACCAGACCAGAGTGAGGAACAGCTATCTCGGACCTTCCCTCAATCTCACTAATGACACCGCTCCTCAGGTACACACTGGAGCACAGTAACACACCATGATGAAGTTTAAAATTAGGTAAGCCCCCTGTAGGCGCCTATATTGACCTGCCTTGTTTATTGGCTCCCAGGACAGTCATGATAATTGATTCGGAAATGAAAAACAAGGATTTCATATTGGACCTAGAGAGAATACCCTCTTAATGCAAGCTGTGAGGATAACAAGTACATCATGGTTTGCAGACATGTCTAAGCCATGAAATTATATAGACTGAAGATCTTAGAAGGGCCCTCAACTCTTCTCACGAGCCATGCATGGGAATGAAATGATTGGCTATGTTAAAGGAAGCCAGTGTGTTTGTCTAAAAGCTGCTCTCATCGGTGTGGCGCAGCAGGATTTATTAACGACCCTTGGAGACTCACTGCAAACACTGAAAAACCTGGACAGACATTAGAATGATGTATGAAAAATCTAGGACATTACTTCAGCAGATCCTGTTGTTTGTTTGTTGTTTTTGCACCCTGGTGATTATTTATGGAAGAAGCAGGCTCCATGCTTTATGCTGAATGCAGCTGTTGGAGGAAGTATGGAGCTATGCTTATCTTTCAGGAACTGTTTCTGCAGTCCTTGACGGCAGCAGCGTCCCAGTTGAATGTTTTCCTAAGCTGCCAGACGCAGCATCAAGCCGAGTTTTGTGCATGAACGCCGTCCAAACAATTAGTGGAGTTCCATGTGCTTGGCGTATTTCTGCTGAATGTAGGATGGTAAACTGGATGACATAGATTTAAAAGGTGTTTGTAACTATCAGAAAACCTGCTCCTAATTCCTTAAAGCGGTGGTTTGGCAAAAAATCTAAGTTTTACCTCACCCCAAATGTAGCTGATCAGCCAAGACTGGTTTCAGAAGTTTGCTTCTTTAGCTTTGCTCTAGGGCTATAAGGTTGATGTAGCTAACAAATGATGAAAATGTACAGGCAGACATTTAGCACTGTGTGAATGCAGGGCAAATTATTTCAAATTATTGAGTAAACTAGATTAAACAGATTTATATTACACTGACTGGCCAAAACATTAAAACCATCTGCCTAATATTGTGTGGGTCTCCCTTATACCATCTAAACAGCTCTGACCCATGGAAGCATGGACACTACAAGACCTGTAAAGGTGTGCTGTAGTATCTGGCACCAAGACCGACCCTGTAAGCTGTGAGATGGCCCCTCCATTAATCACAGAAATTTGTCCAGCACATCTCAAAGATGCTTCATTGGATTGAGATCTGGGAAGATTGGAGAATGAGTCAACACCTTGAACTTGCATTATTCTGCCACTGCCACTGCCACTGGGAAATACCATTGCCATGAAGGGGTTTACTTGGTCTGCATAGGCAGGTGGAATGGGTAAAGTATCTGCATTTAACCCATTTACCAAGTGAAGCAGGGGGCTGCCACCAAGCAGTGTGTGGGGACGGTACCTGGCTCAAGGGCACCTCAGTGATGACACTAGCAGTGTGGGATTCGAACCCACAACCTTCTGATTGCAATGCCCTAACCACTAGGCCACCCAGCTGCATTAAAGTAACTTCCACATAAATGCCTGGACCCAAGATTTCCCAGGAGAACATTGCACCGAGCATCACTCAGCCTCCACTAACTTGCCTCCTTCCCATAGTGCATCTTGCTACCATTTCTTCCTCCAGTGACACACATACACACACACACCCTGCCATCCACATGATGTTCAAGAATATGTGAATCATCAGACCAGACTACCCTCTTCAGTTGGTCCATGGTCCAACTCTGTTGCTCATATAACCGTTGTAGGTGCTTTTGGCAGTAGACAGGGGTCAGCATGGGCTATGCAGCCCCATAAGCAGCAAGCTTCAGGGGACTCTTCTGACACTTTTCTATTATAGCCAGCATTAACTTTTTCAGCAATTTGTGGTATGGTAGCTCTTTTGTGGGATGGAGCCAGGCAGACTAGCCACATGTATCAGTGAGCCTTGGGCTCCCATGAACCTGTCACTGGTTCACCACTTGAATCACTTTTGGTAGGTACTAACAGCTGCATACCAGGAACACTCTACGCAGCCTACTGTTTTGGAGTTGGTCTGACCACGTCATGTAGCCATCACAATTTGGCCCCTGTCAAAGTTACTCAGATCCTAACGTTTGCCCATTTTTCCTGCAAATCAAAGAACTTACTGTTCAACAAATCAAAGAACTTACTCTTCACTTGCTGCCTAATATATTCCACCCCTTGACAGGTGCCATTGTAAAGAGATTATTAGTTCTGTTCACCTCTGTGTATTGTAAACTCCAAAAAAAATATTTTAAGACAGCCGCCACCGTTTTTTGCCTAGAGAATAGTATGTAATGTCAGAAACCACATAAGCAGGTCTATTCGAGGTGACTTAAACTGACGTTAGGGTTTGAGTGTTGCAATAGGCAGGCAGTTTACATGCTGTTTACCATAAACTTTCTATAACTATTTTCTCTATTAGCCTTGTAGCTCAAGTGAAAAACTAAAGAAGCAAACATTGCACACCAATGTTGTGAATGATTAACCACATTTCAGGTGAAGGGAAAACTGAATTTGATTTTTGTTACTACTGAGGCTTCGACAAAGGTTTACTCAGGATGGAAGAAAATACTATGCATCTTGATATATGACGTTTACGGCATTTAGGTTTACGTTTACGGCATTTAGCAGACGCTCTTATCCAGAGCGACGTACATCAGTGCTTTAGTAATCCACATCTGTTC
>JBBPCZ010000002.1:18657640-18681619 GCA_037974445.1 Brycinus macrolepidotus
ACACACACACACACACACACACACACACACACGCACACACACACACACACACACACACACACACACACACACACAGACAGACAGACAGACAGACAGACAGACAGACACACACACAAACAGTGATAGCAACCATAATGGACAAAGAGGAGTAATAAGACAGTTCCAGCCCCGAGTTCCACAGGCCACATTTCACACCACAGGGTAATGATCAACTTCTATTACTCACTCGACTTATATCACTCTACTGATCTCTCTCTCTCTCTCTCTCTCTCTCCTTTTCTCTTCCTCATCTTTTTATCGTACACACTTCCTTTCTCTCTCTCTCCCTCTCTTTCTCTCTCTGTTGGTCTCTGTCTCTCTCTCTCTCTCTCTATTGGTCTCTATCTTTCTCTTTCTCTCTGTCTCTCTCTTTTTTAGACAGGTGTTGCACAGCGCGTGTGAAAACACCTCTCTGTCTCTCCCGTCTCTGATATGTGTGAGGTGTGTGAACTCACTCCCATAACAGAACGAGTGGATGATGTTCAGAATGGGGGAAAAGTAAACAGGATGTGTGAATTTTTCATGCAACAAGACCCCTACAGTCTGTTCATTTTAAATCTTATTCGAGCTTGATTGGTTTTGCTGGGAAAGGTAATGAGAAGGAATTTTGGAGTAAATTCCCCATATTACCACAGATTGCCCAGACTGAAAGGTCATCTCCTGTATATTCACATTATTCAGTAACAATAACAAGAAGGCACACAGCCATGACTGGGTTTTGTTACGTCATTATAATGAGGTACATTTGAACAAGGCTACTGTTACTGAGGGAGTTCTGAATTCAACCAATTACAGAGACCATTTGATCCAAAATTCCTGGATTACTGACCATAACAACTATAGACACTGCAGACATACTGGTTTAACTGTGTGGATCCTGTCAGTGACTGCTTCAGTTTAATTGCATTGCCATTGAGCTCAAGCGTACGCACTTAAGTATCGCTCTGTGTATTGGTATTTGTGCGTATAACATATGTGAAAATGTAACAGAGTACTCATCTGACGTCTCAATGATACACGTGTGTGTGTGCACACAGAGCAGGGACATATGTACAGTATCTGTGAGTGAGTACTGCAGTCCCAAACAGCTGGGACAGTAGTTAATTCCCTCTTGGGGGGCTGTTATACTGTGGTTTATAGGGGCCTGTGGAGTTCCCCACCCTGTCTGACATACCAAAGGAAACCACACAACACACAAGTGCCAGTGTTGTGCACACATGCTCTGAACACTCATCTGATACTCAAACACTAATGAGTCTAGCTATGTCTGAGCCTGTTAATCATTATCATGCTAGGCTCAGGAGGATAACTCACACACACACACACACACACACACACACACACACACACACACACACACACACACACACACACACGCTGTTGTACTGTGTTAGAATGTGGGGGTCATACATACATATGTAGATCTATATATAATATCTAAATGTAATTATGTTCTTCTAAACCTACACCTCTGAAACCAGCATTAATTAGTTTTGCACTAATCTGATTTCCTCTTGATTTTGTCCTAAAAATGTACAAAAATTTATGCTGCTGTTATTTCCATTGTTTTCTATATTACTGCAGCTAAATGCAGCTTTGATCCAGCTTATTTCATATTAAGATCTTGACCTGTATTAATGAAACTTATCAGAGTAGTAGTGCTGCTCTAGGGTCTGTTTCTCACAATAAGGTCTTATTATTCAAGAGAGGAACCTGAGCATAGATCAGCATCCTACTCTGGGACCCAAATGAAAAACATTACTTTCAAATGAAAAAAAGCATTGAATTATTTGTTAAAATGAACTAAATCATAAGCTTGAAACTTATAACTTGAAAAAAGTATATCATCAGGCTGTCTTACATACTGTTAACTCATTATAGGGTCTATATCTTACATATTAATTAAGTTTTATTTTTTCCCCATCAACTTGTAATGTTTGTATTGATTTATGTACCAAAAACTGATGTATGTAAATGAGTTCTATTTTGATTGGTTACGATGTTTTGTGCCTCATTCAAAAAGCAGACTAGACTGAAACAATTCTGCAAGATGTGTAAATGCATTGGTTTTCATCACATCACCAATATTTTTTATAGTGCATTATTTTTCAAATGATCATATCTTCATATATTTTCATATTATATCATGTTTTTCATCATCCTAGGAATATCCGGTCCCCACACAGAGCTAAATATGTGGCCAAACACGCACAAAGACATACATAATACTGGGAGCAGATCTTAGGGCTTGGACCACCAGTTCCAACAGGGTGTGATTGATAAAACATGTTTGGCAGTTCTGGCTTAGTGAAGGAAATTGAGAACATTAGGAAGAGAAGTAATGATACTTTTCCCTGCTACCCTGAGCCCCCCTGCAGCACTGTGGGACATTTCCCTCTCTTCCCAAAGCCTTACTGAGGCAGAGGAATGTTCAGCTCACTAAATGGTAGAGAAAGTACGGAAGGAGGCGTGGCAGTGTACAGAAAGTGTTTGCAAATGTGTGTGTGCTTTATATCACTCACCATGGTTGGCGCTTCCTGGAGTGTTCAGCAGCTGATGGCTGTGGCCATGGATGCACACACACATACACACACTGGGCCCATGGGCTGCCATGCTGAAGCCTTTAGTAGACCATAGAGGGGACCTGGAAACTTCTGGAAACAGATTGTAAACATGAATGAGAGGAGGGAAGGACTGTCTGCACGACTGAACAGACAATACTGTATGAGGGCCCAAGTGTGTGTGTGTGTGTGTGTGTGTGTGTGTGTGTAAAGCTCCAATGCCAATGCATCTGCCCAGTGTATCCATTCTCACCATCTGTTCTTCACTGCCAAGAAAGCCACCATTCAGATCAAAGCCTTGGATACTTCACACATGCATTACCCTCACTCACATTAAGATTTTCTGACAGTTTCTTTATTCTATTTTTAACCCTTTCTTTGCATATTACTGTTGTTACTGCAGAATATGATATACATTAAATGCTCTGCATGTAACCCACCACCAGGAACAGCTTAAAAATTAAATGTTTTAGAACTTCTCATAATGATCCTGAAACACTGTTTCAGACATCAGGTAGCATATTTGTAACCATTTTATGCAAACAATTCCATAAATGACTTTGTTTATAGATTCCCTACTGAATTTGCAGAAGTTTTGACAAATTAGTGGAATTCCCCTTTAACAGAATAGTCTATGGCTGTCAAGCAGCATAATAGCTTGCTGCATCAATACAGAATTCTATAGACCTCTATATTCAGTGTATTCAGTGACATAATTAAATAAAACAAATAGTTTCACATCTCAACAGCCCAGTCCATCAGAGCTTTATACCCCTCTGATCAACACTTACCATGGAACATGGTCATCTTACACTCTTGAGCATCTCATTCTGTTAGCAATACTTTTCTATGGAGATTGGACAACCTATGTGTGTGCAACTGAACACCTGTTTCAATGGATGCAACAGAGGTCTTGAGTTGTACTTCCAATACTTGTGTGAGTACCAAAATATATTTCATCATAATTAATTTCTTCATTGTCATAATCTAATCTCTCCTTATTCCCTGGAATTAATCAGGGTTTTTTTTGTTACCGTGCCTTTAAAACTCCTATAAGCCGAATAGGAAGATATACATAGAAATGTGATACGAAATATGGTGATGCCATAAAAACAGTTTCTAACAGGTGGTGTTTGCACTTAGTTTCCATAAATAAACAGATGAGTAAATGATACAACTTTCAAAAAATCTGAAATCTGTAAATATGGTTTTCTGTCATGTAAGCTGTTTGGCAAGTCTCTTAACCAATCAGAAACCCTTTCTTCAGCGTGGCGATTATATGGCTGACCATTACTGGTTCCAGACTGAGCTGATTTAATTCTAACTGGCCTAAAGCCCGTGGTGGAACAAGGATGCATTTTGGTGGCTCTTGTCAGAGAAACCTTCCAACATGAGCCGATTTGGTACATTTGCAAAGTGAGTGAACGACGGATGCATCATGCATTCCAAATGAAGTAGCTAACAAATATAATGCAAATAAGCAGGGAGAGGGGTAATAAATGAGCTGCATTTAGTTAGGCACTTCAGGACAGTTCAGTCAGGTGTGACATTCATTACCTTACACTTTTCCCATCAGACTTTTACAAAGTGAACACAGCACTAAAATAGCATGGAAGAGAGTGTGTGTGTGCTCGTGAGAGAGAGAGAGAGAGAGAGAGAGACAGAAAGAGGAAACTTACAGTGAACAGAGAAAATAATCATTTCCCAGAATGGCTGTCAAAATGTCAGATACAAAACTCTGAAACTGCAGTTTAGGGCCATCATAATGCAGAGCACTGTTTCACTGCCCTTCCCTCTCTCTCTCTCTCTTTCTTTCTAAGGAAGGAAGGAAGGAAGAATATGAGCAATGAATGTGATGTCTAATTCAACTATCCCACAGTAACACTAACAGAATAAAATTATGCATTATTTATATTGCAATTAAGCATCCCTTCTAAAAATTCATTTCTCACACAAGCGCTCCCTCTCCCCCTCTCCCTCTGTCCTTCCCTCTCCCACTCTTTCTCACACACACAGTCATAATCATCGCTTTTCAAATCTGAATTTGATTATCTTGTGAATAAGTAATCAGTGGAAAAGATGATTTATTATGTAATAATAATAATAGAAATCGTTTTTACAGCTCCAATGTAACATCAATTTCTCTCAGTCTTTCTTCTAAAGGAACGCCTTGAGAAGTACCTTTGAAAGAACACAGTTCTCTGCAAAAAATAAACAAAATGTTTTCAGCAACAATGAAGACACCGAAAGCATAAAAACATCCAAAACAATTATTTTCAGAAGAATGGTAGTGGCAGGGGAGAGAAGACTGTAATTTGATTTTGTTGGAGATCAGAGTCAGAGGCTTTGGGAAAGATGTGTATTGTGAGAAGACGGAATAAAACGAGCAAGTTTAGTTTGCAAACTTGTGTATCAGAGGGCTCCTCCACCAGCCCTCTCTTACCTACATTTACATGTGGAACAGTCTTCAGAAAAATGCAGAGCGAGGTGATAAATTTGTTTTAAATGTGAAAGATAATTGAGGTGCAGGGAGAAATGAACAGCACATTATCTGCAGGTTGGGTGCAGTCCTCAGTGTCATCAGCACCGGCTTGGCTGTTCACTAAGAAACCTCAAACCCAAACAGTCATTAGCGATGATTACCCTTAATGACAAAAGACAACTTGTCCTTAAACTCTTGCTAAACTCTTAAGGCTTATTAAGTCAGTATGAAGAGAAGCATATTACCATAATTTGACAACAGTCTAGGGGTGTAGACGCAACACAAATCATGGAACATAGGTTTTATATTTGTTCATTCATTCATTCATTTTCTGTAACCACTTAATCCTTACTTGGATCGCGGGTACCCAGAGCAGGGTGCCAGCCCACCGCAGACATATTTTGGACAGGTCTCCCTTGCAAAAGAGATCTGTGATTTCAATGGGACAAACCTGGTTAAATAGAGGTTAATATTAACATTGGTTTTAAAACACTGACAATATGATGAAATGATCAATGAAAGCATATTAATAATCACAATGAACAATAAACAACTGCGATTTCTTTACAGTGGTGGTGATAGAAATGAGGGGATGTGATGTCTACATTGTAAATAAAGTCATTTTTATATTATCCAGAATCATTAGTGAATCTACACTTGTCTTCTGAGTTTTACATGTAATGGTGGATAATAGTAAAATAGTGATAAATCTAAATAATATGTTCACTTTGGAGATTTTTTGCCTTGAAACAAACAGCAAATATCTCTCCGCTACAAATGGATTAAAAACATATGTTTTAGATCTAAATCTCATCTCGAAACTATAATAAAACAATGTCTCAGATATTTTCGGCAGCATATTTGTGGCTATTTCATATAATGGCTTTATGTGAGGTAGCTTTTAGAGGCAATAAACTCTTCAGGGAGGTATTTCACACTAAACCACGTTGAATATCTTCTTTGTTTATGTCTCAACTATTCCATTATGATGAGTTTTTTTTTTTTTTAAATGGAATTTCCCCTTAGGTATAACAAAAACATGCAACACTAACAACCTTTTCTGTTCTTGATTTGAGGTTTTTTTTTTTTGTTTTTTTTGTTTTTTACCACTTTTCCTTTCAGAACATTTCTAGTGCAGAAATATTCATCAGTCATCTTACATGCACATGTAGGTTTTAGATCCAGTCTCAGCTTTTCAATGTCTTTCAAGTCTAGGGACGATGAAGGCCCATTCGAAACCACAATCTTTCATTTCTTTATACTATCCTTCTTCGTCAGTTTCTTCACTGACTGTGGGACAGTAACTTCTAGGATTTGTTCAAATTTAATAGAATCCTTTCTTTGCTCTATCCTCTCATCAGTTTCTGTACCACTGTCTGTCACACATCCCAAACACCCCCATGGATAACTGTTGGCAAGATGTTCTTTTACTGAAATACTTTTCTCCTTTTTTCTCCAAATATACCATTGGTGACAGTAGAGTCCATTTCTTGATCAGACCACAGCACTTGACCACAGTTAAAATTACAGTCTGAAGGCCCTTCCATGTAGATGATGTTTATACAACAACACTGTTCCAGTGCATCACCATTTCTTTGCGAGCCAAATCGTCCCGTAGGTCCTTGGCAAAAAATGTGTTTTTATTTTTGTTTTTTTTTTAATACAGGATCAGTCTACAGGCAGATTTTGTTCCGGATCTTGTCTTTATTTCAGCATTTTTCCTTAACTCATGTTTCTTAATTATATTTCAGTCAGTGAAAACCAGAAGCTTTTAGACATTTTCTATAGCCTCCTCTTTTTCAGATCTTCAGTTGGCCACTTAGAAGAACCCATGACTGTTGAGTGTAAGCTCAACATCCTGAGAGGTTTGATGGGTCATACATTTTATTATGCTCGGGAATTCTCTACTCATTGGACTGGATTATGGACTAATGAGTTGACTGACCGA
The DNA here is from genome assembly GCA_037974445.1 of Brycinus macrolepidotus. Taxonomy (NCBI): domain Eukaryota; kingdom Metazoa; phylum Chordata; class Actinopteri; order Characiformes; family Alestidae; genus Brycinus; species Brycinus macrolepidotus. The sequence continues at coordinate 18,664,671 of JBBPCZ010000002.1, forward strand.
AAATCTTAGTGTTGTTTTTTTCCAGTATATTGAAATCAGCAAATTGGTAATCACGCATTGAGATTTGTTGAAATTTGTCACATTTAAAAGTATTCCATTCAGTCATATTAACTTCTTTACACTTATAAATACCACAAAACCCAAGTTTGTTTTTGACCAAGGGTGTCTAAACTTTCATTTATAACTATACATTTTCCTACAGAAGGTCCCTGGATCCTCTGAATTCCAAGGTTGAAACACGAATAATACTACATGTCCTACAAGCACATTAAATTGACCAAGTTACCAAGTTATGAGAAAATAAAGTTAAAATCATCACAGTAATACAGCAACATTTTCTCTTGAAATTACAGCATACTGATGAAGTCACTTGGGTATCACACCTGACAAAGCTTGCTGGTTTGCATGAGGTATACTGGTGAGGCTCCCAGTCTTGTGATGTGAGAGGTGATGCATGCAGCATATATGTAGTAAAATTACCATTTCGATTACTTAATAATGTTATATTTCAAATCATATTTGGTGGGCAAAACGTACATTGAACAGAACAAATACCATCACTGCCCCAAATAACATGCATCTCCTATTTTTTTTACTCCATCATTTGAACACAGCAGCTGTTCTTTTTAGATTTTAAAAGGATTACTTTATCTTACTTTAGAAATAAAGAACAGTTCTCCTGTAAAGTTCCAATTTTGGTGATGTAGCAACAATGTTAATTTTTTCATAGACAAAAACAGCTGAGATCCAGGAGTCGTGCGAATGCTTATAGTAAAAAAGATGGAACAACTTCAGGGGTCTGCTAATGTGTGGCCTTATAGGTGTGAATTTTTTTTTTTTTCATTTTTACAGCAGCTTTGAATTTGGCTCAGATTTTAGAAATACCTGATCATACATTGTAACACATTCTATTAACAATATTCAGACTTTTTATCCACCTACTGCTACGAATTATAAGTTAAAAGAGTGAAGAATAAAAGGCTGGACCTGATGAATGTTTCTTAAAGTTAAAAAGGGTTAAAATACACCCAGACAGCTGCAGGCCTGAGCAAGTCTCAGAGGCTGTCTCTCAGTTTTTTTTACATATGAAATAATGACTGTGAATCTGTCGCTGTCAGTGTGTTTATAAGCAGTAGTTAAAAGGAACAGAAGCAACGGGACACTGCAGAGACAAAAAACTGGGAAATCCACTCAGACAAAAAAGAAGAAGGACTGAGGTGCCCTCTTACATTCACAGTGGAAACCTGAAAGGACCTGGTGGAACATTCTGCAACCTATTGGTCCTGGAACAAGATAAAGGAGAAGAACCAAAAAACAGGTGCACCAGATCTTCCCTGAAATATGTCAAAGGCAAACTAGCTTTCATCCGCACGTCCAACTAAATGAAAGCAGTGTGGATAGACAATGAAAATCAGACGCTGCTTTCAAACGAAGTTTTATACACTTTTTACGAAAACAGTGATAAAATGGGACATCAGTGGAAATTTGGCTTTTACGCACCCAAATTTTACAATGTTTTTGAGACAAGGAGAATAATCCATTTGCTTTGAAGTGCCTGCAAGTGCCTGATGGTGTGTGGTTTCGGCCGGAGAGAGAAGCAGAAATGCTGTTTCAAGCTGACCCACATAGCCAGTGCCATCCGCAATCTAGCTTTCAAGCAAAACTGAAACAATCTAATAAGCTGCACCATCGTTTGCCCTGGATTCAACTGCTTGTGCTGGAAGGTGGCAGCCTGCACAGGAACAATCCCTCAGCAAACTGACAACAGGCATTTTCTGGAGTCAGGACACAGAGGAGAGTCTCTCTCTCTCAGCTTAACCCATCATCAAACAAGTGCACGCACACACAGACACACAGACACACACACAGACACACACACATGCGCACACACACACGCGCACACACACACACACGCGCACACACACACACGCGCGCACACACACACACACACACACACACACACACACACACACACACACACACACAGTCCCTCCTCAGTGGCCGATCAGTCCTTCTCTCAGCCATCTGCCACTGGGTTTCTGTTTGAGATTCATCCAAAAAGAGTCCCAACAGCTCTCAGTTTTTGTACCAAACCCTTCCCACTCTTCACGGTCCCTTTTGAACCATTTATCTGTATATAAAACACACCCCATTCAGGACTCCTCACATTCAGCCTGTCAGAGTGGAGGGTGACAGCGTAATTGCTGGTCAAACTACTTTTTCTGTTGACACGTGTTCATATTTGATTCATAAAGTGAGGTTTTTAAGTACTTCTCAATCCATGTTCCTAGAAAATCTGCCTTTCCATAAAAAGCAAGTGCTGTGATGGAGAGCGAGAGAGAGCGACCGAGAAACATAGAGGGAGAGAGGAGGAGAACAATTTAGCTTTGATCTTCACTAAGCATTAGGCCCCCTGGCCTGATATTGAAAGAGAAAGGAAACAGAAATGCAGGCTGAACATCAGGTGAAATGGTAAGTTGTTTCAGCACTGGGACAAAATGAACCAATGTTGTGACATCAAAAAATCACCTTCTCATTATGAATGTATTAGTTGTTGATTATGTCAACAGAATAAAAACCCTCTTATTAAAGCTCTATACACTTTAAAAGGGGTCTCTGAAAGGGTTACTGGGATGACTGTGGGATGGTTCTGGATGAGAATGAAGATTTGTTGGTTCTGGAGTGGTACTTTAGGATAATTTCCAGCCTGACTAACCACATTAACCCAGGGGTTAAAGTCAGGGTGTCAGTGACCCACTTTTTGTGTTCACACCCTACAATGGGCAGCTCAGTATAGATGATTAAAATATAATTATAAAACAAAGATGATCATCTAACACTTCACTGCACCTTTTAACCAAATACATTCCTAGACATTATCACAGATTTTAATGTAGCTGCTGTAGAGGTAGAACTTGACTCACTAACCTAGGGTCAGTGGTGGGGATTATGAATAAGAGCAGTGACCAAAGATCTTCAATGCCTCCATGGTGTGAGTAGAAATCAAACCAGCCTGGAACAAGAGGAACATCACAGAGAGTCCATGTAAGTTCTTGTAAGACATAATGTAATTCTTGGTTTCTATCTAAAAGCATTGTATACAGAGACATTGATAATGTTAACACTACGGTCAGGTTTCTCTGGTCTAGCTCTTGATGAAAGACATGAACTTGCAAGGATGTTGCAAGTGATGTGTAGAAGTAAAACTTTCCAGACTCCCAGCATGGACTCACATATTCCAGACTTAGCTGGGTCCGTATGCTGTCCAGATTTTTCGACATATATGCCTGGTTAACTGGGTGTGTATTGTTTGAAAGGGCGGGGTCCATTGAATGAGACAGAATACTCATATGCAGTAACTTCTGAGGCTGGTTGTAAATGACCAGCAGGTGCTAAACCCACTTGTATCAGACATAAACGACTTTAACATCAGTGAGACTAGTTAGCATTGATTCCATGTGTTCATATGCCATCAAGTAATTCAAGTCTTATGACAGTCAAACAAATTAATTATATAACTATGCAATCTACTTACGCAAGTACATATGATTATGTAATGTGAATTGAACATACAGTAATCATTTATTTTCAGATTGCGTTTATTATTAGTCATGCATTACATTCAGGCAAGTTTGAAGCAAATAATTCATGTTTAAATGAGGGTGCACATTTTGACACTACTGTATTGCCACCGCTGAACACAATGATGTTCTTATTGGTTCCTCGGTGACTGGCTCTGATGCCACAAATCGTCTCCCATTATGTTGACATGATGCTAATGAAGAGCAATGGCAGGAATCTGCACCATCTTGCATTCCTGAGAGTCACCTGACTGCCGTTTTATTGCATTATTGGGTTGCACGCTGTCAAAATCCAGAACAAAGTAATTATGTGGACGGATCATTAGACAGGATGGCAAAGAACAGCCAAAAAACATTCCCGTATCTGCTGGGATCTGGGTTTCATCACAAGAGAGGCTCTGAGCGAAAAAAAGCTAACTCGGAGAGAAAGCTTCTCAACGGTAAAGAGCAGACGCTGCAAGAAGCATGGTTTGTATGAAATGTTCCTGGAAATACATCTATTTAGAACATTTTCCTGTTCCTGTTTTTCATTATTCAGGTGGATCTGCCAGAATAACACATCTGACCTTCATTAGGATGAAGGAAAGTGAAGAAAATGAAGGGGCACTATTGTCAAAGCTGCCTATCCTTGCTCTCCTCTGAGGATGTCCTTTACCTATCTGTTATCAGGTGTTATCGTGTGTGTGAACTGCTTTGCATGGCTGCATTCAAATGCCAGGCATGAACTGGTGTACTTAGAACTGTCCACTTGTGATTGGATCACCCAAGATGCATATGTGAACAAGACCTATGTGTCTCTGAGGGTAGGTACTCATGTCCGTGCTCACTCCACCTTGAGCTCGGCCTCCGGAGGCTGCAGTTTGATACTGATTTTAGAGAACAAGATGAAAGCTCACTAGATAAAAGGTACAGCCCTTATACCAATGTTTTCATTTTTTCCCTCCAAGATCAGAGAGCACTAAGGCATATTTTGCATTCTGCTGTTACTCCAAGGCAGGGAGAAAGAGGATGAGAATGAGGAGAAGGTGAAGGAGGTTAGCTTTGCTGGCAGCGTATAGGTTCTGTGTGTGGTGTTTGTATGTGGAAAAGCCATGAGGGTCAGGCCGCAGGGCAGTTCAAAGCTTTAATCAGATTACGGCTAGCTCCTAAGTGAAAGGGTCTGGGGTGTTGAGTAATACGGGAATGAGGGAAAGAGACTAAAGTGACAGGGGAGTTGTGCACTGATAGTAAATGTTCTAGGAGCAATGCCAACACTCACACACATCACCCAAGAATAAAGACAACTGAAACATTAGTTATTCATACTTTATTAAATAATAATAATAATAACAATAAAAAGAACATTTGTCTGTACAAAGTCTACAAAGAGCAAATTTTTAATGATCTGACCAGTGCCGGGATGTCCATGTCTTTTGGTGTTGGCCCCCTGTCCCAGACAGAAGAGGTAATACTTTCACAGCTCTGCAGCAAAGCTAAAACAGGTCAGAGCTCCAAGGCACTTGGAAAAGAGTCAACAGAGTCCAGTGACAACAGAGCTGGACACACCATCTCTCTCTCACTCTCTCTCTCTTTCGCTTTCATTCTCTCGCCCGACAGCCGAGTAGCGCTTATCTGATGCTGTTTTCAGGGCCTCTTAAATAGCATGTTCCCTTCCCACAGCTCCCAGCAATGCCTCTGTGGGGTGCTGCAGGGGGGCAGTCTACGAAGAGATTCAAGCTCATTTTTATCGCATTCACTCCCCTCGCTTCACTTTGAGACAATCACGCTGTGAAATTTGCACCCATACCGCAGGTTTACAGCAAACCTGGTCTTTCTGACCTTTACTTTTCAACAGCCCACAATATAACATGGACTAAACAGAAAGCGTGAAATGAAAGAAAGCATAAGGCCCGATTCCACAAAGGCCCCAGAGGTTTTAAACCTAAGAACTGGTGTTTCGCAATGGCTCTCCTCCAAAGACAGTTTGCTTAAGGCTCAAATGTGGGTCCATATACGAAGCCCAGGGATTCCCCAGCTTCATCACTGAAGACGCTGCGTCCTTTAAGGTCTGGAGTAAAGGAGCCAGAATGAAGTTAAGATGCTCCATCTGCGGGTAGAAGAGCCTCCTTTTTTCTCATCTGTCTCCAACACTCTTGAACCCAGTGGCTCCAATTTCTTCGCAATCCATAGGTTGCAATTAAAAAAAAAAACAAATTTGCAATGGCTCACACAGTGTTCCACTATGTGTATAGATTAAACAGTCAAAAGCAAAAGAAACACCATAGACAATCCTAATACTTAAATCTAACTTACTCAGCCAAGGGATTTTTGGCTGAACGTAAGTAATACAACGTTCCAATTTCTTCATCTACCCGCTTCTGATAACGACTGCTAATGGGTCACAACAAAAACAGTGTTATAAACTGACTGAACTTAAGCGTAAGACTGGCATAAGAAGGTCCGACAGCTCAAAAAGATGGCTGTAAATGGCTGAGGATGGCTACAATAACTCAAGCAGATGTGCATAAAGACACGGTTCTAAAACTAAACAATATGTCCACAATCTCCTAGGCCACATCTTTCACGAAATGAAGGCCAAGATTTCACAAGCAATGATCTGTCTACAAGGTCCTAGTGCCAATCAGTTCTAAACTCCGACTTTTATATCCTTTTATCTTTACAAATCTATATTCATATACACTTCTTTTATTTATTTACTTAATTATTTTTTTTTTTGGGATAGGCATTTGATTGATATGTGTTGATATCTTTTCCAGCCCGCTGAGCAGTCCACTGGGAGCACCTCAAGCTAAGCCTGCTTGTAGACAGCGGCATGTCGGCCACGGCAGGAATCTGAAGTTCAATCACAGTCTTTGACTGAAGTGGGCTCCCATACGAGAACTGAACAGAGAGAAAGAGCCAGTGGAGAAGGGGAAAATAGTCCCAGCAGGCCTCTAAGGCCCCTCCCATTTCAGGCCTCGGAGCAGCAACGCTGCTGGTTGATTTTCACCTTGTGCTTGATGCCGTCGTACAGCTCAAAGTTGTAGTTCTCCAGCGTAGTGGAGCTGCGTGAGGACAGGCCATTGTAGGAGCATGTGCAGTAGAGCAGAAGGCCAGCACACACGGCCCCCAACAGGACACCCAGAGAACTCATGACGATGATGGTGACAAGGATGGGATCCAGCGTTAGAAGCCAGGCATTGTCCTTCTCAGAGACTCGAGTCACCGGAGGCCCCCGCGAGGGCCCAGGGGTTGTCCACGCAGAGAATGGAAAACCTGAGGACAAGACAGATGGAGAACACATATAAGCACTTGCAGTATTAGTTCAACCAACATCAACTAAAATTATACACTAATTTACACAATTTTCCACTTACCCAAGCTGTAGTTGATCGGCCAAGGCATGTTTGCAAATTTTGGTTCTTTATTTTAGCACTGGAGTTACTAGGCCAACATTTTAACAAACAGTAGATGTCAATAGTCATCTATTCTGTAAATACATCAACAAAACTTCTCTCAACCCACTCAAACCCCTACATTAAAATTGCACAGACTTGTCAATGTGTTGTGTTAAATTCCATGTCCACCCCAGAATATGACCCCTCATCATGAATGTCCACCGCATTCAGCATACAATGTGAAGTATTTTTATAAGGCATACCCTGTCTTAAACTACATTAACAAGTCTTTGCCTCCGTAATAAATAGCTTGATGCATTTTGAGAGAAGTTTTGGGGATATATTTACAGAATAGATTTGGGTGACTAAGTTGGCTCGCTTTGTTCACCAGGGTGATAGTAGCCTAGTGGGTAAAACACTTGCCTGTGTACACGATCAACACAATGTTGCAGGTTCGAACCCGCACTTTCTACCATTGTGTCTTTGAGCAAGACACTTAACCCTCAGTTGCTCCAGGGGGACTGTTCCTGTAACTAATGATTGTAAGTCGCTCTGGATAAGAGCGTCAGCCAAATGCCCCCTTTTGTTCACCACACATAGGTATAGCAGTAAACTGAGAAAGCAAACATTTGGAGCCCCAACAGTCCAGGCTAATAGGCTACATCTGGAGGATGTGGAATTGAATAATTTGAAGTTTTCAGTGAACCATTCATTCAAGGTAAAATAAGAAAAGAGACAAACATGTGATTTACATAAACAGTCTAAAAAAAAATAAAACTGAAATCTTTGTATGTGGGCCCAAATCTCAAATATTCACCTTATCACATATATATTTGTTTCATAGTAGATAATAAATCATTTATAATATTCTCAGAATGATAATTCATGACTAATACATTTGATAATTCCTTGGTCATACCATTTCCGTAGGTATGTATGATTTAGGCAATAGAAAAATTAAATGAAAGAACCATAGTCATTTGGTTTGAAACAGGGTTTTACCTTGATCCAGGCGATCTCTGTCATGGAACAGAGGGATGTTTCCGAAATCAACAGGTCTTCTCTCTAAATGGAAAAACACAAGCAATAAAACATTTAGTGGGGTTCAGCTGAGGAGACCACAAAAACAAATAAACAGAACAACCTCATGTGTTTTTGCCAAATGAGTCAGTGCTGCTTGCTATAACACAAGCACTAATGGCATGAAAATATGAGGCAGCACAGAATAAGCCACTCCAATAATGCACTGTTTATACGCTGCTAACTGAAGCCCTGACACATTTGCGTTAAATCGTAAAATGCAGAGGTAGGGAAGCAAGTACCATCAACGTCAAAAAAATAAAGGTGTTTGCAAGGTCACCCACAATCACCTAACAAATGTGCCAAATAGAGGCAGTGGTCAAATACTCCAAAAGCAGTTTGTAGAAAAATATCACTTTATTATTACATTCCGCACATTTTCCAAGACCATGAAATTCAACAGGCTAAAATACTCCTCGATTCTTTTGAAACAGGCTGAAGTGCAATATGAGAAATGGCACATAAACAGACAATCACAGTCAAGGCCCAATATACACGAAGAGAATACGCAGGGTGCACACAGTCACAAACCGTTTCCGAGCCTTCACCAAAACCATGGAATCGCAGCAGAAAAAAAAATGTGGCACATATTACCAGCTCATGTTCAGTAAACAATGAACAAAAGTAGAGTCCTGTAATGTGATTTCTAAACATGTCACAAATTGCAGTCTCATATCATATAACTATGATATTAAAAAGACACCAAACATTTTCATGAAAACAACTTATTTTTCTAAACCAACACTTCAGACCCCTTCCTCCTCACCCCAGCTCTTTCTGAAGAGGCCTGAGAGCATAATCTGTGTGTGTATGCGTTTTTTTCTTGTGCTGGCACTGCCAGAGACAGACTTCTGGCACCGTGAGGCCACTATGTGGGCTGAAGGGCTCTCCTAAGTGCTTTTGCTTAATAATATTATTTGAAGGACAGCAACAGGAAAGAAAGAATGCTTACGACAGCCTTAATAAAAAGTAATTAGACTCACTGTGTGATTAGATATATTAAGAGCTTTAAAGAAATCTCACAGGAGGCAGCTGTGGCTGATTTAAAAGCACACCATGACCGTCAGCTTGCGTTTTTTTGCAAACATCTCAGGTTCAAGGAAAACATGAAAACAGAACACGGAGATCATAAATAAAACACAAGTTAAAGCAGATGTTACTGCAGGAAAATCAAATACTTTAAACAAATCAAGATTGGGTAGTCCGTGTTAAAGACTCTTTGTTGATTTTATAAATGAATCATGCAGGCCAACATGATAGAGGAGGCTCACATGAGAAGGAACAACAAAAGAAAAGTGGAGTATTGAAGACAACTTCTTATCTGGACAAAACAACAGTGAGATTATCGTATATGAGACATATAGTAATTTACTGAATTTGGTAGGTTTGATGATATTCCAGCACCTTTTACATTGTTTCAGAGATGAAAACAAGGAAGTACAGAGAAGAGAGAGATCCAGATCATCCAGCACAGCAGACCAACCTGATGAAGACTTCTGGCCAATGTCAGTGCTGCTCTCACTGAAAACTGTCATTGTAATCTCAACTTTAAACCCATCCAAATGTCTTAAACAATAGCACTAATGACAGCCTACAGCACACATGACAGGCAGCCGAGGTTCATTACTGTGGCTTTAATTCATTTAACAAGGATGTACTGTATGAGGGGATTAGAGGAGAAAGAGAAGGAGGGGAAAATAAAAAAGAGAGCGGGAAAAAATAAGCAAGAGAATCCTCCGCTCTCAGCTTCATCACGTGACTGCCAGGTCAGGTGCTTTCTCTGGCTGCCTGTGAGGGGCTTTCATGTGCTTTTGTGTTCTTAAACAAACCCCTTCAGACTCCGGGCCGAACCAGAGCGGGCCTATCTTTGGAGCAGCCCCTCGCTTTGATCTCCCCTTCCATCTCTCCACACATTCTTTTGTGAGGAGCAGATTAATGGGGCGAAAATGGCCAGCGTCTCCATGATGGAGGATTATTTTCACCTATTGCCAGATGGAGGACATAACAAGATAGGGGATTTGCTTTCTCCTTTAATCCCTGAACGCTTCGGACGCTGCCAAAACCTGAAGCGGCTGCCTGACAGGCTGCTTCTTTTTTATTTTTTTTAATGATGGATGGCGCCTAAAACTCTTTATGGCTAAAGAGGAACAATAAGTTTATGAAAAGTTCACGGGTGGAATTGATCCATGAATCTCCCTCTAGGTCTGTGTATCTTGGCCATGTTGTGTGTTTGTCTCTATATATTACAAAACTTTCTTGATTCACACAAGACATGTAAGATCAGTACATACTTGGATGATGATGATGATCCTTGGGCCATCACTTCTCAGTGGAGTATAAAAAAGGATAAATGTAATGCTTTCATCACAAGGCCAAGAAGTATGAACAAAACATACAGTGTAAAGCTATCGGATACTTCAGAATGAACATGTATTAAGTACACACATCCTCCAACATCAGGACTGGTATGCAATATAAATGTATTTCCAAATCTAACTCTATTAAAAAAAAACATACAGACTTGCAAAGAAACATAAGGAGAAACCATCAGATTTTGAGATGGGAACAGAAAGTTGGAGTGCTGTGATCTGCGGTTTGGACATACCCAGAGCCAGTGAGATTTCTCACACTCTGCAGTGCTATCAAACATGCTGAAGCCCCGCCACTGTCAAATGTAAAGCACAGCAGCAAAGTTGCACAATCCCTGCTTGAGTTTTCCTTTAGAAAACCATGAGTAAATAAAACCACCCCCCAAAAAAGCCAAAAGCAGTAAAAGTATGAGAAACATTAACACTGGCTTTCAGAACAAGCCAGTAATCAGTGCATCAGTCATATGCATTTCATTTCATTCAGCCTTTCAGTTTAGCGACCATGACAATTAAGTTGGATATAAAAAAAAATCTCAGAAAATAAGTAGCATATAAAGAGTAAAGTACATTAAAAACAAAAAAGTGAGGCTCTAAAGTGACTAGCCTTGAACATCCCTGTGCCACTCATATGCTTAAGGCTAAATGATGTGACTGAAAGATCGTGGGCTTCTCAGAGGTGTAGTCTGGCTAAGGCAGGGTCACATGACTTTTGCATATAGAAGAAATAAAAATCAAACCTCGTCAAAAACACAATCAATTTCTATAAAGCTTCACAGACGGTCTGGAAATAAAATGTCAAATTTACACACAAACAAACACTAACAGGTTGTCCTTCTGAGATAAAGCCTTTAGGAAGGACATTGGCTCAGTAGAAAAGGAAGAAAAAAGGAAACACTATCAGCACTGTAAGTCTGAGGTAGAGGCCCCATCCTTACGCACATGCTCATACACACTACATCCACCCAGCCAGCCTCACATACACACACACAGACAGATTCCTTCCAAGTAACGGAAGGATTTGTTACACTACTGCTTGCCATAGCCCGAACGGATCTCTCTCACTCTCTTTTGTTTGACCACTTTCTCTCTCACTCTGTGTTTTCAAGAAGCACCTTCCTGTAAACTGAACTTGTCTTTGCTGTGTCCGAAATGAGTGTGTGTGTGTGTGCACTATGCAGTCCAAATGCAAACACTGCCACGTTACACAGCAGCATCCTCCCACCCTCCTCCGTTCATTTCTAACGTGTCTTTTTTCTTCTTCTCAGCATCCCTTCCTCTTGTGTTGGCAGCAATGGAGGCCCTTTTCCACTGGGCAATAGGATTGGTCACAAGCAGGGGATTAGAACCCTGCAAAGTCAGGTTCCCATCAAGACACACACACACAAACATGCGCACACACACACACACCCACAGGCATGGAGGTGGTTTCCTGTCACTCAGGATTGAGGCTGGACGCTTGTCTCTTCTTTCTGGTAAGCAAACGGCAAAGCCAGAACTGCAAACGCAGTGCAAAAAGGGGTCCGACAGGGCAGCATATCCATGGCTCTGCTCCTTTTTTCTCCCCTCTATTCAATTAGCAACTCAACACTTTCAAAAGTCTCCTTTCGGCAGCGGCGGCAGCCTCCCAATCCTCCAAAGGGATCCTCCAGGGGAAAAAAAATCCCTCCTGAAGGGCAGCCCACGAGCATCGGCTGGGTCTCTGTGCCTGTCGGTAGTTAAGAAGCAGCAGAAGAATGGACAGAGAGAGAAAGAGAGGGCGAGAGAGCCTCAGTGACTCCTCCACAGACTCCATCTCTCTCTCTCTCACCTCAGCACTGTGAGCATGGCTCGTGCTTTTCTAGTCTAATGGTCAGCATGGGCTCCACCCCGGGCCCGGCCGAGCTGCTGCCCGGGTAGTGCGTGCTCTGGTAGGACACTGAGTGCTGGCTCTTCTTGGCGGCCAGGTGGTAGCGATGGCAGCACAGCGCCATGACCAGCGCCACGGAGGCCAGCAGCAAGAGCGCCCCCCCTCCGGCTATAACGTAATACCAGTAGGTGGGCATGGGCTGCAAGGACACCGTAGTGTCCACAGTGGGGTCACTCCTGCCAGGTAGGGCTCCCCCTGGTGGAGAGACACAGAAGAGTTGGCTTGGGGTAGAGAAGCATGCAGACTGCAGAGCTTAAAAAGCCAAGCTTTCATTTTTGCAGGACTGATTTTTTTATATTATTGATTTTTTGATCTTAGCTCTGATTGGCTGCTGCACAGAAACAAAACAGACAGTTGCTGCACACAGACAGGCAGATGCGCATGCACGTTGCCTCGCCCTCGAGTTTAGGCTGATGTGTTGGCAAATTCCTGGCAGTGTTTCCTTTGTTGGATGGACTTTTTTTTTTGTCATATGATCAGACCAGGAATCTTGTAATGATTAGGTGGTAGACTGCTAGAAAAAAGTACTGTCTAGGTAAATTTTAGTGTCCCTGGAAATGTATATGTACGTATATGTACCCTCAAAGGTAAAATATGATCCTTACAGTCTATCTGAATACCTTAAACAAATAGTTCAGAAAATTCACACAATTTACCACATGTCACTGATAAGCCAAGACATGTTTGGAGTCCAGATTTTGCTTCTTTTGCACTGGAATTACAAGGCTAATGTTACAAAGAAACAATAGTCAACGCTAACCCAAATATTTTGCACAAATAAATCCACAAAACTTCTCCCAACCTGCATCCTCTTTATAAAGATGGTGCAGACTTGTCAATGCTGTTTACGAACCAGGATGACTTAAAGTGAACCGTAAAAATGAACAAGACTTCATTATGTAGCTGAATGCATTTTAGATATCAGGGTCTGAATTCACAACCCCCCTGAGATGTAGGAATGCTGATCTAGAATCAGTTTTTGTGATAATGACCTTGATAAATACAGAGGAATCCGATCCAAGATCAGTCCTCCTCATGACTGCTTTGTGAATACCAGACCTGGTGTTGTCTGAGGCTGGCTGTAGGGGTGAAGCTTTGTTCAGTCACACTGTGTTCTACTCCACATCAACAACTCTGTACCACCTTACTGAAGAGCTGGATGCAGTAAGAGTGGAATGAGAGATGTTTTTGGGAATGTATTTACAGAAAAGACTTTATTTACAGGAAAGTATTTGTTGACTATTCTATTGTTTGTTAGAAACTTTAGCTTCATAGCTAACACTCAACTAAAGAAGCAAAATTTGTACCCCAAATGTCTTAGCTGATTTAAGACATCTAGGTTAAGTTGGGCCTAAATTGGGTAAATTTTATTTTTTGCTAGACCATTCCTTTAACTAAGGTACATTACAATAACTTTCCCAGGGGAAAGGTGCATATGTGTACTTTTTCATAAATGTTTAAAATAGGAAAATAATTTAAAGAGTTTGGACTTTTACAGTGTGTGTGAAGTCAATATAACTGAAAAGATATAAACACACCAAAACATACAATTGTATTCCTAAATGATGGTACTGAAGATGTACTTTTGAGGGTACCTCCCCAGCGACAGCACTTTTTCTGAGAGTGTTTTTTTTTTACTTTGTATTTGCCTGTACGGCCGAGTTTGGGTAATCATGTACATGTGTACAAGTTTTGTTCTGTTTTACTATATGTATATCCATGTGTGAGTGAACGGCTCTGTGTGTGTGCAGGCAGTCTTCTTTAGGGCTGAAACTTCTGCTTTCTTGCATGCATGGATCTGCGCCAACTTTGTCTGCCTCAAGCCAAACTCCTCCACGAACCCCATCCAGCATTGCAAGGAAACAACTCACCCATCTTACACACACACAAACACACACACATTCACAGAATCTAGCAAAACTCTGCCATTGACGGCCCTCTGCCATCTCACTCTAATCTAATCTCCTGTCTCTGAACTCGGAAATAAAACAAGCGTGTAATTTGGGTTGTCCGTGTGTCTGGCTCATCTCTCCTGAAGCTGTCTGAGGATATGGGCAGCCGGCGAAACTAAAATGAATCCCGCTACGACGAGGAGTCGGTTGCACATTTCTTTTGAGTGGAGGTGATGCCTTATATGGTCAGAAAGAGAGAGGGAGAAGGGGAGATGGAGAGAACGAGCGAGAAAGACCCAGAAGGAGAGAGAGTGAGGCGGTGGAAAAATACACAGATGACACTAGAGGAAAAAGTCTTTGTGGAGACTGCCATCCCGTACATTAATGGGAATTATAGCAGTGCTCACTGAACCCTCTGCTCCAGCCACTGTCCATACCCCTCTCACACTACACACCATAACCCCGACAAACTTCATCCAGATAAGGGCCAGATCACTTACAATCAGACCAGTTCAGGGTTATAATACTCTACAGGCCAAAAGTCTGAAGAATGACCATACAGTGCCATTCTTGTTTTGTAATAATACAATTACATATTTATGTCTGTTCAGCCTACAACAGTTTTGTCTCTTTCGTTCATTATAAAGTTATAAGGAGTGTTATATTCTAGACTACTTGAATGAGGCACAACATAGAACAGCCAATCGGAAGGAAGGTCATTTAAAGGCAAAGTAACAAAAACACCCTGTTTAAGGGACAAACATGTTAAAAATTGTCAAATAAAAATGAATTATGAGTGTTCAGTATATAAAACCATTTTAAACCATAAACTATTTTTGGTAAACAAAAGTCATAAGCGGACCTCAGTGGTAAAAAAAAAATATATAAGAAAAATGTAGGATAGGGGCACATAAGTCTAGCAAGCTGTATTTGGAGGTCAATAATTTCACTATGTGTATATACTTGTGACTATACTTGGGACAGTGCTACTTTGGGAATAAGTTCAATCCCCAAATACTTTATCTCCATGTTGCAGGATCAGCACTCATATTCATCTTTGGGATAAATAAGTTTCTGTATGTGCTTTAAACACTAGTTTGGAAAAGAAAATGGTAAAATAATTATTTAGCCAAAATCTACTGTTCATACTAGGGAAGACACAAGTGTACATGCAGTGAGAAAGTCTCAGGACTGCATTTGCATGTGGATAATCGTCACATTTCATTACCGCACTAACCACCAACAGCAAGCATTAAAATCAGCATCAACATCAACAACAACAACAACATCAACATCGACCACCAACACCACACACCACCAAATATTTAAAATGGAGGTTCTGTTGCATGCTAGGATTCTGCCCATGCTTAGGATAGCATAATGATGATGAAGGTGATGATGACGGAAACGATATCAAAAGTCACTCAGCACACATCTCCCACACTTCTGGACAGACATGATGGACCTGATGTTGCCTGATATAAGTGTGCACATATGGAGCTCATAAGCAGTGGCTCCATCACACCTAAAGGTGCAAAGCTGGACCAACACAGGGTCTCCTCAGAGCCAATCAGCTGCTGCAAGCTGTGCTGGGCAACAAGCAGGAAGCACAGACATCTGCACAGGTTTAAGATAGACATTTGCAGGAGAATATGACAAGAAGGCTCACCAGTCATCTCTGGCGGGAAGGCAGGGAATGGTTCTGAAATCAGATAGAAAGAAACACAGAAAAAATGTAAACAGCTAAACCAAAAACAGACAGATTCAAATTCATTAACTTCATGGCTGTACAGTACAATAAAACAGTATGGTGTCTTATAGTGGTCAATTAAATAAAGCACCGCTGTAGCAAAACAACTGTGCAAAAGTTATCCTTACAGTACAGAAAGGGTGCAAAATTAGCTCAGAGGACAAGAGGAGAGCAAAATTAGCCCTACTGTACAAAACATGTGCAAGAGTTAGCTCTACATAACTCACATTGTGCAAAGTCAACCTTTATGTTTGTTCTATAGCAATATACAGATGATACACAGTACAGTATAGTGCCGTTTGTAGAAAGGGCAAAAGGTCACTAGATTTTGGCATTAGTGCAGTGTTAAGATGGGGGTTTGTTTTGACACATATGACACTAACTTTGATTCAAAAAAATGTATTGATCTTTGGCAGTCCTTGTCTCAGTTTTTTTTAGCAAATGAGTACTTAAAAACAGATGCTAGCTGACTAGAGTATAAAGCATCCTTCCCTTCTGCAAGTCCTTCAGCTCCTCACAAACACATTACAGTGGGGAAGGAGGATAAGCTGGTGATGGGCTTTGTGGGTTTGTGTGAGAGAAAGATAGGGAGAGGAAAAGAGAGAGAGAGAGAGAGAGAGAGAGAGAGAGAGAGAGAGAGAGAGAGAGAGAGAGAGAGAGAGTAATTGGGCTCTGTGTAATTTGGCAAAGAGTGGAGTGTTCTGATCCTCAGCAGTGATTGAGGAGTGCTCTGCACACGCTCAAAAAACAGAAAGTCTGTTTAGAATAGTTGGAATGCACACACAATTGAAAGGAGTAGTGCAGAGAGACCAGTCTGGCAAGGCTGCAGGGTCTGGGGTGCGCATGCTGAACAACATTAATTGATAAGAGTGCTCCCAAAGCTGGGATTAGAAAAGGAAATATGTATGTGAATTTGAGTGTGTGTGTGTGTGTGTGTGTGTGTGTGTGTGTGTGTGTGTGTGTGTGTGTGTGTGTGTGTGTGTTCTCCTCCCCT
>JBBPCZ010000002.1:18707800-18718025 GCA_037974445.1 Brycinus macrolepidotus
CACACACACACACACACACACACACACACACACACACACACACACACACACACACACACACACACACACACACCTGGCCCTGTTCTCTTTGAACCAGCTTGGTCCCTGACTGGTGTTGTGCTGACAGACACACAGGTGCTGGTAATGACACATTGCCACATGCTGAAACAGGAGAGCTGCTGTCCTTGCTATGAGCCACCCACTATCTACTGATACAAGGCCTCTCTCTCTCTCTCTTTATTACTCACTCTCTCATTTCCTCTCTTTCTCAGCGTCACTCTTTTTCCCATGATCTTCCTTGCTCACTTTCTGCTCCCTGCCTCTCCTTTTTCATTTGCCTCACTTGCTCTACACCTCCCATCTATCTTTCTCCTTCTTTCACAAAGAGCGGCGGCTTCGCGGTGGCTGTCACTCACGCACTTCCTGCGCAAAAGCATCAGTGCTGTAACAAATGGCTGCAGCACATCACTGTGACATTTGAAGGCTTCTGCTAAATTGCGACTGCGCATTAGCATGCATGGCAAGTATGGGATTTCTATCTACTAGTATTTCCAGAAGGGCTGGAAACCTAAGGAGTGGTGGATTACACCCTGCACCTGGAAAATAGCTTGAAAAAGTTACTACACTTTTAAAATAAAGGTGCCAACAACAGTTCTAAGGAGTGATGACACAGAAGTGCCACTTTTGGTTTCCTAAAGAACTTTAAAAGTAAACTGAGTGATTTCAGTTCTTTCAAGTGCCAGTACATTTACATGTATCCACCCCTTCATCCTAAAACAGTTTAGCCTCTGGCCATTAACACAGAAATAGTGTTTCAGTGCTTTTCTATAGAGGTGAAATATCTGTCTTGAATGTACAGTAACAAAAAAGCCTAAAGGATATAGACATGCTGGAAAATGGGCATGTAAAATGAATTATGATTGTTTTGGTAAATAAACTCATACAAACTTTACACGATGACTTCAGAAAAAAAGATAAAATACAAAAAATGTATGAAATGGGCACTTCAAGTAGCTGCTCTTACTGCTGCTGTTCAGCCAGGGTGGGGAGGAGGGTCTGGCCTCCAGCTTGCACAAGAACACACACCAACACTCTATGAACACCACACACCCTGGTGCTAAAATTATGTATTACAGAGGTGTTTAGTGGCAATAGCTAAAGGGCATCTTTCCCCTTTCTATTCTCATGGGTGTGCGTGTGTGTTTGTGTAAAAGCAGGCACTCATCTCATTTTCCCTCCTCCAGCCCCCCTTTTTCAATCCCCCATTCGCTCTCTTTCTCCTTTTCTCTCCCCTCACTTACTCATTCCCACCGTCTGTGCGCCGCCCCACACGCAGGTGAATAATGGCTCCCGGTAGCAGAGAGCTGCTCTTTAAGGCTGCGCAGGTTTGTGCTGAGCTGATCTCATTAGAGTAGACCTGACTGCAGTGGCGCCTTTAGGCTGATATACTGTACTTGGAGGACTGGGTGGGAGATTTACACAACAACAACCACAAATCACTCAGAGCCTTCTAATCTATGGCCTCAAACACGGAAATCTAAAAGGCGAGATGCTTCCATTCACCTCAAATGAATCCATCCACACCAGGAGTTTAAAAATGCAGGACTAGAATGATTTCGAATCTGGCAAGCATGTATAATTTACATATCTCACACCAAACTTCTTTTTACGTATTTTACATGCAGAGAATTTAATTGTACAGAAATAAAAAAAAAAAATTGTGGAATTCCCTTTTAAGATTTTTTTTTTTTTTTTTTGAAAAGTACCATTTCGGAGATCTGAGGTTGAATAGTGACACTGACAATGTGCTAAATGTAGATCTCATCTAAACAGCACCTATTCTAACCCAGCTGAATCCACTGGTGGAGTTAATTATGGCTTTGGATGAACAGAGCTGGTCTCTCTCTCGAGGTTCAGGCAGATGGGCAGGGCAGTGAGAGCGGTCGGAGGTAAACAGGAGTCTGAATAATTGAAAAAGGACGTCTGCCAGTCCCAAAGTTGTTTTTCTTTTTTTGGGGCATCCCTGAATAACCCCTCGGAGGACGGAGGAAGGGTGAGAGTTCGCAGTCTTTGGGGAAACGATGACAGACGTTGACTGAAGGGCTTGCATTAGAAGGCACTAGACGGAGCAAGCATGTGAGTGAGTATGTGTGTGTGGCCTCCAGTACTGGGTTATGAGGCCATGTCTGGTGAGGAATATTTGAGGTGGGGTGCAGAGCACAGAAATTCCAATTTGAATTATTCACATGTCCGCCTTGTGTCTGGTGGGGGGGTGATATCTAAAATAGTAAAGACCCCCTAGAGAGCAGAAGAGAGAGAGAGTGAGAGAGAGAGAGAAGAAAAGAGAAAGAGAGAGAGAAAGAAAGACAGGAGGAGAGAGAAAGAGAGACTGCCTACTGCCTGAAAACTGAAAATGACCTGAACAGAAACATTCATCAACCACCTCTCCCCATTAACCCTTAAATGCTTGGGTGTGTTGTTCACCATACCTCCAGCTATTTTAAATTATATCCATCACAAAGTGATCTATGACCTACAAACTGTCAAAACATTTTATTGACAGCAACAAAATGATGAAATAAAATATCTTTTGCTATGTGATGATGTTTTGTCATCTTTTAAATAAATGAACGAGGGAAATGAAATGGGAAATGAGTTCTTGAGGGGTGGGACACAAGGTTTCATCAAATAAAGATCAATTGTTTTTAAAAACAACCACACGGAGTTGAGGTTTATTTGAAACTTACAGTCTTTCCAGTCTGTTCTGAAATAATACATTTAAAACATGAAAAGGTGTTTAAAACCAAAACATTTGGTTTTGCAGGATAAGTCTTAACATTAATAACGTAATAACAAGCCTAATGTTCAGGGAGGTTACGCAAACAAATTCAAAGACAAACAGTGAGGCCAGTAAAGTGACGTGAGACAAAAAACAGGGCTGGAACAGGGCTGCAGAGTGAAAGATGCGAACTGTGGAGGTGGGGAGGACTGTTATATTAGGACTTGTGTAACTCAGCTCTGGGGACTAGTCGTGAGGGTGAAAAGGGCTGTTAAAAAAAACCTGAGTGGGAGCATTTGTGTGTGTGGAGGAAGAAGGGAACTGTTAGAGGTCCAAGCATCAAAGACTGGATCGGCACAAGAGAAGCAGCGACATACACAGGGCCACACCAGGGCTGTACCAGACTGGACACAGCTTCTCTCCCCTACCTGCCTACTGTCTCTCTTTCATGCTCCCTCTTTCATTCTCTCTCTCTCTCTCTGTTGCTCCCTCAGTCTTTGCCTTGGCGTGCTGCCATACTGTTTCCCCTCAAACTGATGACACCACTGGGAAATGTGGTCAGCACTCACAGCTCTGCTCCAGCAATTACTCTCTATCACTCCATCTCTTTCTCTTCTCTATCAGTCTCTCACTCTCATACTTACTCCCTCCCTCTCTCATTCTTTCTCATCTCTCTCATTCTCACACTCCCTCCCTCTCCTCCCTCAGTCTCTCACTCTCACTCTTTCTCTTCCCTTACTCTCACACTTACTCCTTCCACCTCTTCTCCCTCAATCTCTCACTCTCACACTTACTCCCTCCATCTCTTCTTCCTCAATCTCTGACTCTCACTCTTACTCCCTCCTTCTCTTTTCCTCAATCTCTCACTCTCACATCCACTCCCTCCCTCTCTTCTCCCTCAATCTCTCACTCTCACACTTATTCCCTCCACCTCTTCTCCCTTGCTCAGTCTCCCTCTTTTCTTTCTTACTCTTTCTTTTCTCCTTCATTAGCCCCTCTCCCTCTGTTTCTCAATCTTTAATGCTCTCTCTTTTTCTTACCTCCAGTCTAATTGTTCTCACCTTCTGTCTTTATCTCTTAGTCTCGCTTTTTTCCCCTCTTTCTCAGTCTTTCCCTTTTTCTCTCCTCCTCTCTTTCCCTCTCTCTCTCTTTCGCCCTCCTCATTCAGTCCCAATCTCTAGCCTTCTTTCTATCTCTCTCACTCTCTCCCATGTCGGTGCAGCCTCAGATGAAGATGTTGACAGAGCAGGCTGGTTCCAGTTGGCTGGAGGCCAGTGCAGACTCAGTAGGGGAGACAGAGAGCCAGAGACAGAGAGAGTGTGAGGAGCAAACACTGCTAGGGATTTGATGATGTTTGTATACAGCAGACTTCATCAATTTGTCCTTCTACCCCCGATGTACTTTTGCGCTACTCTTCCTTTCCTTCTATCTCTATCCGTCTGCTGTGTGTCTTTATGGCTATCTGCAAATCCCACTCTCTTTCTCTCCCTCAGCAGTGGCCCTGGAGTCCTGGCCTTGCTTGCTTCTGGCCCTGCTGACTGCTGATTGATGGGTCATGTGACTCTGCACAGACAAACTGAGAAACTTTACTGGTTCCTGACTCACAGCACCTGCCACTATCTCAGATGGGTTTCCTATACAGGGGATTAGGCCTAGTCCTGGACTACAGTCTCCTTTTAATGGAGAACTGCCATTCAGAGTGCTGTGCAGCACTGCTGAGGCAGAGAGGAGAGTTTAAAGGCAAACATAAAGACACACTAGTAGCGTGGTCTAAGATTACAGGAAGACCCTTAGAAGATGACATTATCAAAAGTAGTAACAAAAGAATGTTATTTTTTTATAATTATTTCTCTCTCATTGAAACACGTTGAGAAATTCTAAAAACTGTGCATAATATAAACTTTCAATCAATTGTACATACGTATTTGTAAGTAGAAGAGGTTATAATTTAATTGAAAAAATTAAAAAAGGGAATATAATTTTGTATGATAACACTGTACGTCACCTGTGTGCCTCTTAAAATTTCCCAACCCCCACGTCCCTCCTTATGTGTAGTTTTGTTTTGCAAAAACCCTTTATATTTTTGCCATGGTTGTCATCTGATGAGAAAAAACAGCCATGCAGACTTAAACCTGCTGAAAAATGTAAACATCCACATAACACACAATGTAATGAATCATGCAATAGTGTAATTACAGGTAAACAGCATAGTAAAATTATGTAACACCTTTCAACAGCCAAGGGTTAACAGGATGGAGCACAACATGCATGCATGTCTCTATGTCCATAGAGACTACTTCCTGCTTCATGAGTGGCCCAGTATTTACTCACTTCATGAGCGTTAAATGGGATTCATTATGTACTGTTCATTCACTTTGTGTACCTCCACTTTAAAATAATTGCTGCATGAGAATAAAACAGACTCTATTCCGTACTGTAGACTCTGCTCTTGCTGTTTATTGCATTTGCAGGGATTATTATGTACATTAGGCAGTTCATTAGTCCATAAATTCACTGCTTGTGGATTAAAATCGTCTGAGCAACTAAATCCTTTCACAAAAAATCTGACCGTCAGTGCAGATTTAATTCTCTGCTTTGCTCTTAATTCCCAGGGGGGGGGGGACCACCTTACTGTCCCACTAAAACATTTGAATACTGAACTGAACGGAAATTTCACACAGTCGTTTTTAAGAACAGCAGGCCACTCGGTTGTGTTCTCGAGTGTTCCGGGGGGGGGGGGGGGGGGGTCCCTCCGTGCGTAGGAAACCCCTCCCCCCCCCCCCCCCCCCCCCCCCCCCCCCCCCCCCCCCCCCCCCCCCACCCCCCTACGTAGGAAAACCATTCTCTGCTTGCAGATTAAATACTTTCTCTTGCCTTGCACTACTACTGTAAGTAAAATATCCACTATTTCTCATTGTGAGATTACTATAATAAGGATTAATCAATCATTTTTACTTAAATAAAGTGGAATTATCAAAGCATTACTTCTTAAAACTAGCAAAATGATTAGCATATTCAGTGAGATAATTGATAAGATCAATCTATATCAGCAAAACTGTCTATAAACGGGTTCAATAATATTTTAATATCATTACAATTACCTTACAATGAGAAACTTGCCTATATTTAAGATGTTTTCAGTTGTTAAGATATCATTTTTGCAGCATGTAGCACTCATGTTCCTAAATCACGCTGCTTTCCCAGTCTAATCTGCTACAGCATCATGTAGGGCAGGACACCAGGCAGGACAATGCCACTTGGGATTTGGCCTCAATTCTGCATTTTCCCGCCATTCCTTGAGCAGTCAGGGAATTTTGAGAGGTGGACTGAGCTATCAGGCTTCAGTCTTCACCGCAGTTGTGATGGAATCTCCTATGATGGTTCCCTTAGAAAGCGGCAATTGCCTCGGGAACCTTCTGCATTAACGCACAAAGCATATGCTCCTAACGGCCCAGAGCCCTCTGCCTTAACAGCATATTAAACCCAATAACGCATCCACCAGACCCACATAACGATCCGGGACAGCAGCAGAGCCTGAAGGAGCTGTCACATGGGTGTTAGGAAGCTTTGAGAAGGAGGCACAACTCAACTGTAAATCAAACAAGAAGGAAAGACAAATGTTTGGCTTTAGGTCTGTTTTTCTTTTTTTCTTCAGCTGAGTGGAGAGCGATTAAGACCTCTCGAGTCTACATGCTTCCCATTGATCTGGAACAAAGTAACATTTGCAGAAATGTCATAAATTTCATCCTGTCGCTGTGATGATGGCTTTATCAGACATACTGGCTCTTTTTCACAAGAGAGCAGGAGTGATTGGCCACAAGAGAATGTGAGAAACCGGCTCGAGAGATTGAGTTGTGTGAGAGTGTGTGAGAGAGAATGTGTCTTTGTGTGGTTTTTGTGTGCTTTCAGGACATAGGAGCTCTGAATTTGAAGGAAAATCAGAGAAAAAGTATGTACCACCAATATGATCCTGACTTTTTAAAATTTTAAAGATCATGTTTCATTTTATAACCAAAAAGAGCAAAATTCTTGACTACTGAAGTTAAGATTAGGGTTAGGTAAAGCACTAGACTTTTCGTATATGGGAACAAATGTTTACAATCACCGCTCTAAACTTCTGAAATCATCTGCACCTGTTTCTTCGCTGGTTCATGTCATAAGTTGGATGGCTTTGTTATACTTGAATGATTCATTCGTAGGTCACTGTGTGGCCAACAGGGACCGGTCAGGTACAGTGACTGGACTGAAAATGAGATATTTTGAAAGTTCTTCGGGAAGTTTAGAGAAGTATTACTCAAGACTACATTTAAAAATGTCCAAGAAATTCTGGATCTTTGGAAGAAAGGTGTAAAGAAATGAGTGGTGGCTCAGGACTTTTGCACAGTGCCGTGTGTGTGTGTGTGTGTGTGTGTGTGTGTGTGTGTGTGTGTGTGTGTGTGTGTAAGATTTACCTGGGTAGTAAGAATATTATCACAAATGACATTAATATAAAAAAATCACAAATTACTACGTTTACATAATCTTTTCCAGACCCCCCCCCACCCCCCCAGCCCCCCAACAAAGCCCAGCGTTTCGTAGTCACCATCCAAAACTTTGGTACTTCCTGAATTTGAATCTACTGTTCTGATGTTTAATAAACCAATTTGGGATGTCTGGGGCCATCAGGAAATCTGGACCCAAGCCTGTGTTTAAGCTCACAAGATATCAAATAAGTTTTTTAATAAACAATCATTTGTTAGTCTTTAACCACATTAATTACATTGTGTTTACTGTGTATACTTACTGAGTATAATTAAAAACTCATATAAATTATTTTAAAATATTTTACACATTGTGTGTGTGTGTGTGTTTGGGGAGGCAGAGATACATCCTTGTCTTGATCTGAACGTACATATCCTTTCAGGATGTTAAGCTGCCTATCTTGGTCAGACACAGACTACAAATCAGTGACAGGGGTAGAACAGGGAGTGTGGGTGTGTATATGTGTGTGTGTGTGTGTGTGTTCTTATCAGACCTGATTTAGCTTCGGCTGAATGAGGCTGGTGCAGGTAATTTGGTGGAGGGCAGAGAGGGAGAGAGTAAGGTCATCTCTGCTTAACTGCCACAGAGACTGAGACAGCTAGAGGAGCCATTAAGCATGACAATGCTGATACCACACTTTCAGTGATACACACACACGCACGAGTATTATGACCCACCACGAGTATTATGACAAGCCACGGTGTGTCTCTCCAGTTGTACACATCCTAGGCATGTGCACATACACACACACACACACACACACAGTCTGTTTGTGTGCACTCGACCAGATACGTCAATCACGACAGTCAATGCAATGTAAAGCTTTAAAGCCCAGCAGAGCCGGAAAGTCTGATTAATTTTGCCGAACGGATTCTTTCAATCTTCAATAAATCGAGTGAAACATGTAATCAGCCACATATGTAATATCTTAAGGACTGGGCGATGTAGCTGATTGAAACTAGACAAACTGGAAACAACATAAACAATAAAACAACGACTATGCTAGCATTAACTTTGTTGCACATGAAAAAAAAAATAATACACAACAGTGTGGTCTTTCACACACATGCAAAATATACATCATTTGAAATGACCACTTCAGTTTAAACTCAAGAAAAAAATCTTTCTGCACAAAAAAATTCTCATTAGGATGAGTGGGATTTTTTTCCTAATGTTCTGAAAAGTTTATTCAGCCTCGCAACAGTTGATATGAATGAGCCTGGATAGATCAGTTTCTGATTTTCATCACTATTAGTCAAGACAATTTTATGCCCATCTCCACAACTTCTACTCACCACTGCACTAATGAAGTCAGACTCGTCTCATAAGATTCACATGGAAAAAAAAAAGCATTCAGATAGACTGCTTAGTATGTTACAGCACGGTATGTTAAGATTTCATGAGGCTAAATTGTTAAAGATCATTATTCAAACTGTGTTAACAGCCTGTAGCATGGATGTAAACTTTACATACGTAGGTGCGACACAAAATTTTGACTTAAGTGGGGCCTGTGAACTCGAGTGACATTAGTTGAAAACAACTGACTCAGAGGAATGATTCATTCACAGCTGCTCCAGTAAGAGACCAGCAAAGTGAAACGGGCCTCCGAGTACAACTGAGACAACTCAAAACACATTAACAGCCTCTGACATCCTTCATTCATCTCTAGCCTCTTTGTCTGTGCAATAGTGTGGGGGAATGTGTCTATCACTGAGCGCACGTCTGTATCGTTTTCAGTACAGACACATTATTTTATGTTAATCCACATTATAGCATTTCGAATTATAAGAATAATAATAATAATATAAA
The DNA here is from genome assembly GCA_037974445.1 of Brycinus macrolepidotus. Classification (NCBI taxonomy): domain Eukaryota; kingdom Metazoa; phylum Chordata; class Actinopteri; order Characiformes; family Alestidae; genus Brycinus; species Brycinus macrolepidotus. The sequence continues at coordinate 18,716,910 of JBBPCZ010000002.1, forward strand.
GATGCCTGAAAGCATGCAGAGACACAATTTATCTGCAGGGGCTGTGGCAGCATCTGTCTCTCTATACAGAATGCCAACATAAATATACATATCTTCCAGGCTTATGCATAAATAGTGGGTTATCACTCCCTAAACAGCAGCTGATTGTTCACGCTCGCTATACGGCGTCTGCTGCAGAGACGCAGAGGCATTTCTTAATAAAGCTTAACCACACTAAAACGTAAGAAGGGTAAACACACAGAGCACATGGTGATGAGGCTGAGTTCAGAGATTTGCGAGCCGATTAAAGTAGGGGGTGCAGCAGCAGGGAGTCTGGCCCTAAAGACCCAAACGCCAGGTGGTGGGGTCAGAAACACAGCTTCTTCCAGTTGTCAATGCTGCTGTTTTTATTTCCGCCTACAAATCACAATCCTCCCTTCCCACTCACAAAAAAAGAGATTTTACAAACTTACGAATTCAGATGAACTGGCTCTGAACAGGATTTTTGAGGTTCTGAGGTGATAAAAGATGACACCTAAACTTGCTCCTTTCTCAGCTCTTAGGATAATTAGGCTGGCTCCACCCTCAACAGCTCTCATCACGTCCATTATCAGACTTTTAGGTCTCTAATTCTGTCTCTCTATTCCTCTTTAACCCCCTCTTCCCTGTATCCCTTCCCCCCTTCCCTGATGCCTTCACATCTGCCTGTCTGCTCATTCCATCAGTCCAGGCTGAGTGCAGGAGGCTTGTGGGAAACGGAGTCCTTTGGGGACGGCTGTGTGGTTACTTTCCCCTCTCCGGTTTCTGCTCTCAGTCAGAGAACGGGGAGCCCATGAGGACCAGAAGTGAACTCTATTAGCCTCCTAACCTAGAGCAGATACTCTGTAGGAGTTGGATGTAGTGTCGGTCAGGAAGAACACACATATGGCCGCAGCCTCAGAGGGCACAGACAGGAGAGGAGAGAGAAAAGCAGTCAGCTAGTGGCCTCTCCTGCTCAGCTCTTTTTCTCTTACCCTCTCGGTAAAGGCTAACAGCTCTATTAGGGTACCACAAGACACAGATACATACACACACACACACACACACACACACACACACACACACACACACACACACACACACACACACACACACACA
>JBBPCZ010000002.1:18718064-18740252 GCA_037974445.1 Brycinus macrolepidotus
ACACACACACACACACACACACACACACACACACACACACACACACACACACACACACACACACACACAAACATACAAGCGTGCAATAACCACCACACAAACGAAGCTCCCACAAGTAATTATATGTGCTATAAATTATTAAATTATTATTATAATAAATTTTTATAAGGATCTACTTGTAAAACTATGTCTTACATTTACTTAATTACGAATTATGTATTTGTAAGTCACTATATGTAATATATATAAAGTGTATTGATGTAAGTACCTACATGCTATACATCTCATTAATACCTATATGTGATGTCCGTTATGTATTATAAATATTTAAATACCAATATGCAATAAGAATGTATAGGCCTAACTATAATATTTTTCCTCTTAAAACATGCTAGTAAGCAATGTCATTATGTAGCTCCTGACAAAGTCACAAACTCCTGAGCATTCCTTACCTTGTGGCCCTTCCCGTGACGGTAGACCATCCAGTCTTCTCCATTGGTGCTGACCTCCAGCTTGAAGGCGGTGACAAAGTAGGGCTTGTGTGTTTCCTTGGAGATGGCCCCCTGGGTGGCAATTCCTGTCAGAACCTTCAGGAAGTGCAGGTCCACCTAGAGGAGAAAGAAAAAAAAAACAGGATGACAAAAGGGACAGGGGATAGAAGCATGACAGATGAAGAGGCAGAGGCAGTAAGATATGCAATGGGTGTGAGGACTGATGAGAGACAAAAGAGAGTAAATGAGGGAGGAGAGAGTGATAAGGAAGAAGAGAAAAGAAGATAGATGAGAGTGATATGCGAGCTGGGAGAATATCAGGGCTCTTCTCCCTGCAGATACCAGGCCTGACATTAATCACTTCTGCTCAAATCAATTTGTGACTAAACTGCCCCTCCTTATGTTTGCCTTCATGAGCGATGGGATCTAGTGTAAATATGAGTTTCTGACCTGAAAGTTGCACATGAAAGTCCATTTGTCATAACTGTATACTGATTATGGATGTCAGGACAGCCAGTACTGTTACTAGCCTTTATCTTTTCATTATGCTGGAAGAAAGGACAGTTTTAGTGACCGATAAAAAGTAAATCTTTGCTTTTCTGAATACAACTTACTTTAACTGTCCTTCGTTAGGACATCAATATTTGCTTATATGTGTAACTTCTGGCTGCCTTAAATTTGAACAATGGAGGATAATGAGAACAGATCACAAATTAGCTAACATTAGTGGTGTTCTTCAATGCAAAGGATTTTTAATTATGAAGATAGGACCATTCAGTGTGCAGTCCCTCTCTGCCTTTGCCTTGCTAAGAATGAGGAAGGTACTGCCCCTTGGTCACAGCTTTGTAGGGAGAGTTTCCCATCAGAGGTTCAGCAGCAGTAGCCATAAACCTCTACCCATGATGCCCCACTCTATCCTCTCAGCAGGGTGTCATCTGAACATGAGGAGGAAAACTGCAGCGTTTGTTATCTGTCAGGAAAGCAGGTGTGGCTTTCACTCACACCGTACACACACACACACACGTGGACGTGCACGCACACATACCTCCCTCGGCGTGGCTGCTTAAGGCTACAGAGAAACGCACCTAGACAAAAAAATCAATAGCGCAGAGGACTGCTGCTAACTATTTATTCTCAGCAAAGGACCCTCATCAATCAAGTGGCTGTTACCATCAGAGCCAGCCGCGCATCATCAACCCGCTCCCGGAGAACAGAAGAGAGAGAGAGAGAGAGAGAGAGAGAGAGAGAGAGAGAGAGAGAGAGAGAGAGAAGCAGAGCAAAGGAAAGAAAACAAAGGACAGAGCGAGAGAGAGAGAGAGAGAAAGAGAGAGAGAGAGAGGAAGGGAAGGAAAAAGACAGAGAGAGAGAGGGAGGAGATGAGGTGAGATTGTGCCTTCTATGTGTCATCGCTGAAGCAGCCAGGAGGAGCAGTGGGTGTGATGAGATCTTAATGTCTTTTGCTGACAGTTCAGTCACACACACAGACACACACACACACACACACACAGCCTGTGTAACTGAACTGTCTGTGAAAGACACTCTCTTACAAATAGCTTACACCTTATACACACCACCAGGTCACAGTAGGCCTGTAGAACAACTGCTACATTTTCACACCCAAAATGCCCACACACACTTTCACTATAATAAAAAAAATACACTGGTCTTATTTCTTTTTAATGTGTGTGTGTGTGTGTATCAACTTACGGTTTACTCACTTTTGGTAAGACTGCATGTGTTCTAAAATGGCTTACTAGCTAGAGAGTTGCTAAGTGTGAACATGGCACAGCAGCTGGGTGCCCAGTAAAAACTCCACCACAGACCAGCAGCTAGACATGCTGACCTGACAGTGTTGCAGCACGGACAGTCCCAGTCAGGAATTTCCCTTTTCTCTGTGCTAATAAAGTACCAGCATGGTGCATTACTGGAGCCTCAGTCTGTCTGAAACGGAATTTAGGACGTGGTCCATCTACATTCTTGGATTATATAATTTACAATTTAAATTAAAAAGGACATCCTCACAGCCATATTCCAAAATCCAATGTAAAACCTTCCCAGAAGAGTAATGTTTGTTACCACAGCAAAGGGAAGACAAGCACCCTGTTAATACACTTGATCTTATTTGAGCAGGTGTAGGCCAAGGCCAAGAGTGTCTAGTTCTGGTACTGGAGGTCCTTAGTCCAGCCCAGTTCTGTGATTTCCCTGCTCAAACACACTGAATTCAACCTGAGTGTGCTAGAGCAGAAAAGTCAGCATACTGTGCTGGACGCTGTCCCTCTGGGACCTTGAATTCTTTGTGCTCACCTGTATGTACTCTTTGTTGGTGTCATCAGCTGGTGTCCAGGCGTTCTCATCATAGTTAAGGCGAGCCTGCCGGGCAGCCCAACGGCCGTCGCCAAACGAGGAAGAAGCTGTGATCTGGTCGTCTGTGATGTGGCCAGACTCCATCCCAAAAGCATTGCTGCAGTGAAAATCTGAGAGCACGCACAAAATACATCATCTACTACACACAGAGAGAAATAAATGCAAGAGCAAAGAACTGGAGTACACTTACTATCACTAACTTCCTTTAACGTCATGTTGTAGCGAGCTGAGAATCCATCTTTTGCCACCGCCATGTCCGTGTGGAAGGTGAGTGAAAGGATACCAGTGGATGACTCGAGTTCTGGAGGGATCTTAGTGCCACAGTGTCGACCGATGAGGGGCCCAACTACAGAATTCACACAAACAAAGGACGGCCTCATAATTATATCTTCATATTTCTGACCATTAACGTTTGAAAGTGGTCCACAGGCCTGCCTGTCATTAGTGTAACCACATCTCTGCCCCAAAAGGAGATGCTTACATTTTCCAAATGAATATCACATGCATGATCCAATTGTGTTATGAAAAAAAAAAATTTATTTGCAACCCAAACATTCCAGTACACAAAAGAATCTACAAACTAGCAGCAGAATTCTCGCTCTGGAGGCCAGCTTAAAAGTTGTCGGCTGCTCATGACTGGGACGTTTAGGTGGAAAAGGGCGTAGACATAAGGTTTGGTCTTTTGCAGCTACTACTGGTACTTCTGTGACATACAGTGCACACATTAAGCATGTGACAATGAGAAAAAAAAAATGCAAAAAAAAAAAAACAAAACAAAAAAAAAAGCGAACTTTACTTTTGTCCCGTATCAGACACATATCTTGAATGATACTAATGTATTTTAATTCTGATTTTTGTGCTCACACAGCTCCACCAAGATGTAATTTGTGACACATTTAAGAAAAAAAAAATCTAATTTTTACTGCTTCATTTAAGCTCATATACTGTGGTCTCTACCTCAATATCTCACATCCAAAGCTTTATTGTTCCCACAGACGTGTAATCAACAACAGCCCCCCACCCCCCATACCACCCTAAATAATGAATTCTCAGACAATCCAGTCTGGCTTTTAATACGTTAAATCCTCATTTTACAGACAGACAGATGAGAAGTCAGGCTGGCAGGGTCCCCAGGGGGGAAGCAGAGCCCTGTGAAGAACAGCGTGGATCAGGAACTGTGTGTGTTTCTACTGTAGTCACTTTGAGAGAGAGAGGGATTTAGCTCTAATGAGGTGTTTCACTTTCCTCGTTTCACTCTTTCCTGGCTGTCCGGTCACATGATCAGACCTACTCTTCTCCCAGTGTGTGCCTCCGTCTGCTCTGAACTATCGCACTCCCCCCATCTCTCACTGTGTCCTTAATTCCTGAATGTCTGCATCCCAACAGATGTGATTTGGGAATCCTGGGAGGGGGGGTACTCTACAATATAGAATTTATTCTTTACACACACACACACACACACACACACACAGACCTAAAAAAAACACATGGGAGTAGTAGGCCTGTATTGATCATTTGCATTGATTTCCCCCTCTTTACACCACAGAGGAGATCCGGAACAGAAAATTCTCTTGAATAAATGGTTGAAATAACTCTTGCTCTCTCTGATGACGGCTTGGACAGTCATCATATCGATATGTAGTGTGAAATAAATGGCTCTAAGCGTTGGGCTTTGATCTCAAAAGACTCCCATCTTTCAGATCCCTGAATATATCTGAGCATGTGCTCCACTCACATAATATGCATGGACAGCTCATTGATCCATTGCCGTGTGTTGGGGAGGAGTAGAGCTACAGCACTTGAGCAGGGCTAAAGGATAAACGCTCTTAATGAAGAAGCAACGACAGATGCTGCAAGTCATGTTAGATCTCAAAGGCTCTCACCAGTCATCTTAAAATGAGTCTTTGTGTGTGAGTGTGGTATCCTGTTTTGAAAGTATTACTCAGTATGTGAGAGTATGTGTGTGTTGTGGTGAAAAATGGCTCTTCTATAAAAGAGTGAAATTTCATAGGAGCTAAAGGGGGATGTATGGGGTGGTTTTGGGGGTTTTTTGAGAGGGGGAGGGGTGGCTTTGGGCCGTTCAGGGATGCCGCATTATTAAGACAGATGGGGAGAAAGAGAGAGTATTCCACCACACTCTTTTCCAGACAAGGATTAAATCCTATTGCAGTATTATTCACGCCCTATTTTTACTCCACTGATAAGGGTTAACGCAACTGCTCTTCCTCTCAGCCTGTGTCTCGTTCTTCCCCTCTCTCTCCCTCCCTTCTTTTGCACCCCTCCTTACAGAATAATACGGGTGCATCGGCTTTTTGGCCCGACTGGTGCAGATAAGGCAGTGAGGCCCTGGGCGGTGCTTTCATCTTCCAACGCATTGCTCTAAAATAGCTGCTAGACTAGCAGCCTGAGTGCCATAGTAGGCCAAGCATTGTGCCACAGCTCCATACTGGCAAGACTGGTGTCGGTCTGGAGGCTGTGCCACACCCGTGCATGAACGGATGTTCCGGTTTGGATTCGGACTAGCTGCAGACTAGACAATTGGTTGGCGAATGTGTTGCAGTGTTGGTATGCGGCAATAATATTGCCATGATGAGTGAATTATGGTTTTATGTGGAATTATAGGCTACCGATTGGCGTGGAACCAGGCAATGAGGTCAAACAGACAGAGGAGCTGCAATCCTCTTAAGTGAACGCTGCTGTGGGCCACTGGCTGCTCCAGACTCTGGAATACCAGGGGTTCTAATCCCAAAACAGAGGCAAAAAAATAATATACGGGCATGGAATTCTGGGGGATTACGGGCGTCTAGACTCACCCTGTGGCAGGCCGTCCCACACCTCCAGCCAGTCATACTTGCACTCGCCCTCAGAGCCCTGCAGTGGGTCGTTCTCCAGATCAAAGGTCAGGAAGGTGAGGGTGACAACCATGTGAGGAGGAACGATGATGATGAAGGTGCACTCCAGGTTGTGAGGGTACTTGTCCGGGAAGCCAGGGGACTCGATCACGCCCGATGGACTGGTGAAGTTTCTCGAACAGTCTGACCCTGAAGACACAACAGAAAAAAACATGCAGTTAATAGTAGCCTGTGATTAGTACTTTTCTACTGAAACACATTATTCCACATTATGTCTAATGGAATAACGCATACATGTGTACAGTGTTCACTGGCAACTATGTTTGAAAATGAACAACTAACTTATTGCAAATATTCATTGCATATGATTATTATTATTGCATATATTTCAGTCTTTATCTATGCATGACTCTATGCATATATATGCATGTATGTATGTATCTATCTATCTATCTACCTATCTATCCATTTATCTCACTATCTACACCCTCTCCTAAATATATGGCATTATAATTTGCTAACTGTTCTCATCAGACAGACACACGCTCTGACTGACAGTGAGTAGCAGGTTAGCTCACTGATGGAACACACTGAAGCGTGTGAATATTAGATCGTTCATCACAGCGGAACGTTCAATCTATACAAAAAAGGCCTCCATCTGCAAAAGTGCTGAATGAGAGTGATATCCTGGCCTTGGAGCTTTTGTCAATACTCACTCATTGCCTGAGCAGAAAACCCGCTATAGCGCTTCCTCACATTCACTCGTCCTACTGACTCTCTTAGAGGCCAGTGCGATATGTCTGTGCACCATGGCACAGTGATTTTCACGCTTACTATTCAATTATTTAAAGAGAAAACAGGATTTTGTAACCTTACAATAGCTGTTTGCTTGTAGTTATTTATATTGATATATTTTGCAACATTCAGCTTCACGTTCATTAAAGTGTCTTCCTTGGTGTGAAGAGCAGGTTTGGTCTAAATAATTACTGAACAGTTTTCTTTTCTTTGCTGTAAAAAGCACATACTGAAACTCTTTCAGCCCAAAGCCAGTGAAAGATCTGAGTGCTTATGAGTGCTGACATCACAGCAATGGGATAAAATATTGCCACACATATATTGTTTTCCTCAAAATATGCCTGGTTAGACATTACCTTGATTAAATCAGTGCAAAGCATAGAACTTTTATTCATTAAAAAAAAAAAACAATTTGGAAAAAACTAGGAGCCCACAAACTTTTCATGGGTTTCTGATAGGACTTGAAAACAACACAAAACAAAACACACATACATACACAGACATGACACACTTCCATTCACTGCTCTATTTCTCTGCCACCAGGTTTTATCTCTGGAGGTAAAGGCAGACAGTACAGAATGACTGGTGCTGAGTTCTGCTGCCAGCCTGCACTGCATGTGCTTCAGCTCCAGGCACAGCTGCAGCACAGCTGTATGGGGAATCTGCACTGAACACACTCCAGGACGCCTCTGCCTGAGATGTGTGACCGAATTCAGCTCACACCTATCACACAGCCATGCTCTGATTCATATTTCATACTTGTGTTGTTTCTGCCTCTTTATACTCTCTCTCTCTCTCTCTCATTCTCACTCTCTCTCTTTCTCTGGTGCACGCTGAGTTAAAGCAGAGCTGTCTCTTAATTACAAGGAGATGGAAAAAGTAGAGCGGGGAAAACAAGCAGGCGCCCCAGAGGAGCCACAACGAGGGTCAGTCTGTTCTCCCACAGCATCTTGGCTATGCAAACGTATGCCCAGTCATGGTTCACCTTCAGAAGCGTCACACGTGTTCTACATGCCAACTCTCATCTGCCTCTCAAACACACCATCAGACACGGTGCCCCTCAGCTGACTCTAAAGAGATCCAGAGTCACTGTTTTAATACTAATGTGCACACACCCACACACCCCCCCACACACACAGACCAACACACAACTCATTGGACTGCCATTCAGCTTCTCATCTCATCAATACTCTAAGCAGGTGTCACACAAACACTTACACTCTCTCTCTCTCTCTCTCTGTCCCTCCAACACATACAATTTAAAAAGTTATTGTTTTAATACTCTACATACACATGCAAACAAAATGAAATTATTGCTTTGTGTGTGTGTGTTTCTGTGTGTGCGTGCATGTGTGTGTGTGTGTGTGTGTGTGTGTGTGTGTGTGTGTGTGTGTCTGTGAGTGTGTGTGTGTGTCTGTGTGTTTCTGTGTGCATTAGTATTTAAACTGTGACTTTGTATCTGTTTAAAGTAAGGGGCACGAACACAAACTATGTGGCACAGAAAGGGACAGCCTGTGTTTTGCAGGGGGGTGGGGGGACGATGGGGGGGATGAAGCTGTTGACAGGGGCCTGGAATAGGTTGTGTGGACTCAGGCAGGGGGTAAAATATCAGAGGATGAAAGAACAAACAGTCAGTAATATGCAGCTCTTAACTTTTAAATAACTGTAATACTTTAACTATTTATATTCGTCTGACCATCTGCATGCCTGACAGCACCACACGCACACCCTCACAATGACCGGTCAGTGAAGGAGCAACAACTGTGCTTTAATCATAAATGTGTTTGTATTCCTATCCTTGTGGTGTATTTTCAATGACATCTGTCTTACTATGGCTAAAGAAATGCTACACACTACATCTAATCACAGCCCTAACCTTAACATCAGTAAGAGAATCTTTCTGTTCTTTTAATTTTCAAATAACAGTTGCATTTTTTATGTTTTGAAAGTGCATGTGGTTATGAAATTGTCACATCATGTCCATTTGGACCTCATATTGTGATCATACTTACAAGGTGACACACTTTCACTCTCATGTTGTTACTGTTGCATCAAATATAACAAAATGGAATAAAATCCTGTCATTTCAACATACATTAAAGTTAAAAACGTTTTCGCCTTTTATAGAAATACACCATTTCAGATTTATGAGTTGTTATTTTTTTACGATGGCAATATGTCCACACACACTCTTTTAGGAAGCTGCATCTTCCGCTGTTGGCTCCCCAGTGACCAGCTCCTTAAAGGGGTCCTGGCACCATGGGGAGATTAATAGAGCTCTATATAAGGCATTACAGCCAGAGACAGCGTGACCCACTGTCTGAGGACTTAATGAGGGGTCAGTGCCCCCACAGGGCGAGCCTGGGCCTGCCATGGAGACTCTGGGGTAAAACACACACATACACGCATGCTCACACACTCTCCTGCCCCCTCCCTAGCAAACACCTCATAGGCAGTGTAGCTGAGTACAGCAGAGTAGCAGCTGATAGAGAGATAGGAAAGTCGTGGTGAAGCAGCTGGCCTGGGTTAATGTTACACTCTACACACACATTTTCCCTCTCCTTCCTCCAAGCCGCACCTTCACCACGCCATACATCTGTTTCATATGGCTGCATACATGTGTGTGTTTGTGAAGGGATCCTTTAGACATGGATTTTTGCATGCACACACCTGTTTACATACACAAGCATGTGCATTTAATGTGGCATATTTAAATATATGTCCTTTTTCCTCCACATTGTGAAGCACCACCACATCTATATAAACTGCCTCTAATGCACTGTCATTGCACAGCTCAGCACCTTTATAGGAGAACTACCGAATCTGTTAGCTCACCTTAGACATGTTAGACATACACCCTGGCTAGCATCCCGCAAAGTGATGGGAGAAGAGGGAGGGTCATCCTGGAGCAAGGCCTGTTGGACTCAAGATCACAGTATTTGTGATACAAACGGCTTTAGGCCATTTGAACTAAATATGTACTCCATCTACACAGTGGCCCACTGTACAATTATTTTTCAGAGGCATACTCATAACACTCCATGAGTATACAACTGAAAGGTGAACATTTACTAGCATTTACTACTACCATGTTTGTCCATTGTGAATTCAGATCATTATTACCTGTATTCCTTGATTAACCCATTACATAATAACATCATAACGTTTGCAACTGAAGGATTACAGTTAACTCATTAGTCAACAATTACTAAATAGTTTACAAAAGACCTTATTAAAACATCTTAAAAATACATTCACTGCTTTCAAATAAATTTTCTGAGTGCTAGGACATTATTAACTGCATACATTAACAAAGTGGTACCTCAAACTCTGCAGGAAAGCAGCTCTCCAGGAGAAGAGTTGGTGGCTGCTATACTATGGCCTTTTATTCAGTACTGACATGGCAAACCATGTATAATTACCAAAGGTAGAGTAAAGTGTGGAAGTCTAGATCTGCTAGCTGGTCTGTAATCGTTAAAGGGTTAAAAATCTTTCTTTTCTTTCTCTGTCCTCCTTCCACTCACATATATTTGAACAAATGTCTGTCTGATGTGCCGAGCCCTTCTCTTCTGCGGTAATAAGATATAAATAACCCATTACAAGCGTCTGCACAGGAAGAACACAACACCGTTCACAATTCCATCACGTCGTTACATAACACACATTCTTACATGTGTGTCCCAGTCTTGGAACTCAACATGTGTGTGTCGTCTGTCCGACAGCCACAATCTCTACAGTAGTGATTACTTCCAGATCAGTTCACTCTGTTTGAAATATGAACCCCTATTAATCTAGATTTCTATACCTGATATGTGATTATGTTGCACTCAGTAGCATGCATGGACTTTGGCAAGGGGCTGAGGTACTTCAAAAGGGCATAATGTGGGGGCACTTGTGGAAGATTTTTTTTTCAGTGTATGGAAATACCACTAAAGTTATTTTAATATTGTGGTATTCTCTATGCAGGTCTGTAAGCAGATTTAAAAAATAAAAATGTAATGTATATTGAAGTCATTTTAATTATGCATTATTATATCACTGTTGCTCCAAAAGTTGTCCCATGTATTAAAATTCTATGATGACAGCAGTTAGCTAAACAGGAAAGTCCTGGCCAAGGATAATGTATTCCACTTACCTAAAATGACACAACACTTTTCAATAAACCTAAACACTTGAAGTGTGTAATCTTGAAATTACTATCAAATAAGATTAATTTTCAATGAAGATTTTTGTCATGACTTCTCTTTATTGTAAACTAAGATTGCTTTGTATTTTGAAACTTGAGCATTCTGTAACTGTAGAAGTATGAAATGCATCTATATGGTAGGTAGAGATGATCAAACGGACAGTGATTGTAGCTACCTAACAAAGTGGCCAGTAACTGTGCAACTACAATGTAATGTTGTACGTCCCACCATATATTTAACCTATATACTTAACCCCCTATATGTGGCCTACCCATAAACTTCAGTAAAGAAAAGAAATGATGAAAAGAAATGATTTTGCCCTTCAGGTTGATACAATAAAAAAAAGCACTTTACAAAGTCAATACCATTTTGTTGTTCTGTGTGTCATCCCTGTTGTCCTCTGGTTTTCCTTCAAAGTGCTAAAAATGGGCAAAAACAAATACACGCACAAACATACACACCCAGACTAACACACTGATCTTCTATTGCTGGCCTTGACTGTTTTTCTCAGTTTAGTAGGTCAGTCGGGCTATGTTTTAGCCTGCGGTAGAGGCCCTAGCTGCTCAGCTGCAGCTGCTACAACTTTTAGATAGAGTGCTTTGTGTGCCTTAAGTGTTTTTGAAGAAGCAAAACTATATGCATGTGACTGTACGTGGCCTCGGCTGTCAAGGGCTGACGCCCACACACACACACACACACACACACACACACACACACACACACACACACACACACACACACACACACACACACAGTTAGGCAGACAGTACAGAAGACCCCCACCGAGGTACCGCACTGCACCGTGTATGCATGAGTAAACCTGACGCCATCGGCCTTTTGTTCACGCCCATTAATTCACGTTTCGTGAGCATGGCAAAAACAGCCCAGTGCACTGCAGGACAGGAGGCGCTCTCTCCCCACTCCTCAGCAGAAGATTCTGGACCCCAGCCCCAATTCTGGGGCACACGGCTAGCCTGTCTGGGGCTCCAGGGGAGGTTCAGGATTGTGGGGGGTGTTATTGTGGGGCTTTGCTGGGTAGAACAGGGAATGGGTGTCATGGGTGAGTGAATAACGTGTGTGAGGAGGATTTTCATCCGCATGTAATATGTGTGTGACTGTGTACATATGTCTGGGGGGTACTGGCATGAGGAGGCAACACTCATTCACATATAAGCTCTCACGTCATGCTGGAGTAACAGCTGTGTGTGCACGCACACATGTTTTAGATTTGGACCACAATAACAACCTTATACTGTATGTGTGTAAGGTATTGAATATTGGTCTCAATGTTTGACTAACTGGCACAAATCATCATTTCACTGAAACTCAATCATTAAATCAGTATCATCAGCAATTTTCAATCCTGCTTTAAAAACTATACGGGATGTGGACAGCACAAACATCTGCAGGAAACACATTTATGCATCTCTTTTCTGTGTCCTACTGTTACTCAGAACACAGGACACTCTTACAGTCATAGTTTTGCCCTGATCCTCTTCCATAGTTCAATTGTGTGAAATCACATTAAGTGAACACAAAGTTCACAGTGTGTTCCTTAGTGTGGATACAATGTATAGACACACATCAAACAAATCTGCCTCACTGTCCCAACAACTCGGTGCTAATTTGATGGAATGCTGTATGACCTGATTGGTGATCCACTGGGTAAGCGGCGTGGCTCAGGGGCAGTATCACCATCCGTCAACAGCCGTTAAGTCACATAATAGCTGAGATGCAGTTGCTCCCAGACTGTACAGCCCGGGGGGAGTCGACCACGGGAGTGGGGGTTGTAGAGATAAGGGGTAACTGGATGGTATCATAGTAGCTGGGGGCAGTTGTACAGTAAGCTCCCATTGGCTCCTTCTGTCCATTATTCCAGCACTCTAATGGTGGATCACAGATTGGCTGAGAGTCTTCCAGTTGTAACCGTGGCAACAGCAGCACGGGGTGATGAGTATGGTTGAGTAAACTAAAGTGTTGTTTTGAATGGGCGTGCCGAAATAGTAGGGCATGGGACAGAGATGCTAAGTTTGTTTACTGCATGTTTGGGCTCAAAGTTTGGGCAAAGAAGAGTATGGGAAATTAACAATCACTGTCCTAAATGGTTACATTCCAGGTTATTTTCAAAACATTTAATGAGGAACAGCTTTGGAACCAGACACATTCTGCAGGTTTTGCATTTTGATGTTGTCATTGGAAAACCTTGTTTCTCTGTTAAAATGAACTGAAATTACTAAAAAGGTACATGAACAATAATGTGAAAATACTTTATCAGTATCAGCAAATAATTCTTACAAAAAAAGATAGATGTTTAGATCTGACTGATATTATATATATATGAAAATGATAATCATGACGTATTTATTGTACTGTAAAAGAGAGGAGGTGATGCCAAACTACTGAATTTTATTCTTTCTACTGCATTTGCAAATAAATGTTATATTTTCCTGAAATGCGGATGCAGTGCATCCCTATGTAAAAACAACTGTGAACCATTCCTCTTGGTCCGTTTGACAATAAATGTATGCACAACATAAAGGCCTTTAAAAACAATGAAACTGAGCTGTGAGGATTACTTTTGACAGCGACAATTCATGTGTGTGCAGCTTCACAAAACCTCTGAAAAATGGCAGCACATAAAGAGTCTGCACTGACTATTACCTCATTTGGGATTATTTCCTCTGAAGGTGCTATTACATGGCCTGAATCAATAGGTTACGACTTGCTGTGTTACGAAAGACAGGAGAGCTGTCCAGACCTCCTGACGGCAAAACACAGGAACACACCTAATTGCGCCATCCCACTGCGAGACTGAGCTTAGTGTGCCTGAAATCAGCTCTGGAAGCTGAGGGGAGGCTCAGCACTGGTCAGGAGTGAGAGAAGGATGGCCTGGGGGTCGGCTGGGTGCTGATTTCCTCTCCACAGGAGAAGGCAGATTGATATAGGTTTTTTTTTTGCCAGCAATCGCAGTGCTGGGTGGACCACACCTCCAGGCTGTGTATTTACCCAAGATTTCTATCACTTCTGGAGAACGCTGGACTGAGTGTGCCAGTGCACGGATAGCCAAAACAGCACAGTAAACAAACAGAGCTGATGGGCCAGGTCTCTGAGCTCCACTTTTTGTCCCTTTACTTCTTTAATTTCTTAGCGTTCGCCATCTCCCTGTCTCTTTCTCTTTGCGCTTTTCCTTAAGCCCTCATGCACATCTTTTGCTGTTTCTCAGTCTCCTCCTCCCTTTGTTTCCCTTTTCCCAAGGCTTGTTTTGCATCTCATAAAGCATAAGGTTGTCGACATGTTCTGGCTACAGTCTGGCGAGTTCAAATTAAACAGCAGTGGTTGGAGGAGATGTGGTCCCTCACACATCATCATATTGAGATCTAGTGTTCTCTCACACACACAGACACACAAACACACATTCATATTCACCTAATTCCAGAGCTGTCTTTGTCCTTTGCACTGAGAACCACCACACACACTCTCCTACACACAATTTCACTCTAACCCCCTAAGCGTAACGAGATCCTGTTAATGCCATGGCAACTGCAAGCCTCCACATCCTGACGGGTCCCATCATTATTGCTTGTTTATGATACAAGGCGTGCGACCTGCCGATGTGATAGCACTCGTCCCCAGGTCTGCTCGCCTCGACGCGCCGCACCGCGCCATAGGCCCTCTGAGAGGCTGCTGCAGATCATTCGCACTCCCAGCAAGCTCGGGGGACCTGGGATAGCATGCTTCCCATGAGAGGAGATGAAAGACTCTACACTGGTGTTAAAGCGATGATTTCTGTGAGTGGAGGGTGTCAGCACTAATAGGAATATTTGGTTTCTGTGTCATCTGCTGGGCCTCCTCAGGATCCAAGCTTACCTATCACTGAAGGTTGTCTTTCCAGATGCTCACAAATGCCATCTTCTGAATATATTTAAATTTATATTTATTTGTTTAGCATATACTCCAGAGTGACTTACAATCTATGCAGGCAGTGGAAGGTAAACCCATTCAAGGTTTAGATCTGTAAGAATCTGTGAATTAAAAGACAAAAACAAGCTGCAAACTACCTATAAAACAGTCACTAATCTTTAGCCCCTAACATTCATTATCCATTCGAGACATTTGCCTACACTCTTTGACCATCTCTGCCTCCCACTCCTAGTCTACTGCTGCTGCCAGCCCACAGCCTGGACCACCATATATATCCAGACACACAGTTGTGTTAGTAACACTGGCTCCCCTGCCGCCCTCCTCTCTGCCTTCAGGGACTGAAGATCAGGATTCAATTAAAGAGGTATTCCTGGAATGCTTTCAGAAGGATGAAAAGGGAACAGAAGATGCCTGCCTGCTGTTTATTTTCTCTGCCTGCTGCTGCCTTGATCTGAATTTGTCACGGTGCGTGTCAAACAGGCTCCATGAAGGAGAGGGGGATCACACAGGGGTGGCAGTGGGGGTCACCTAGAGTCATTTGTTCTGCCTGAGAAGATCAGCAATGATACACCATCACGTTACATAATCGTGA
Organism: Brycinus macrolepidotus; assembly: GCA_037974445.1. NCBI lineage: Eukaryota > Metazoa > Chordata > Actinopteri > Characiformes > Alestidae > Brycinus > Brycinus macrolepidotus. Next base: position 18,733,267 of record JBBPCZ010000002.1, read on the forward strand.
CCTTCTGCTACTAAACTAAACCTGACCAATGGAGCACGTTCCCTCCAAACAGCTTAGTCAACTAATTAGCACTAACAGCTTCCTGCTACTGAGCCAAAGCCTGACCTGATGTCCCCCAATAATAAAAAAAAAAAAAAAAACACCAAACTGACCAATGACAGCCTTTCCCTCCAATTTACAAAAGCCAATCAACACTTGTAAGTTAGGTGGGACTTGACACGACGCTGTCAACTGCCGCTGCTGTAAGAGGTGTGTGATCAGAGGAGGGGCTGAGGCGTGTGTATCCTGTGAGAAAGGGTGAGCTCTGTGCTATGTGATAAGACAGGCAACTCTACCAGAGATCATAACTGCTGCGATCTTCACACATTTACTTCTCAAAATCTTCTCAAAATCTTCTCAAAAACCTGACATAAAAAAGCAACAACTCAAGAAACCTTTAAGCGAGTGTGCAAGCCCTAGAACACAGGAACGCTCCTAGCAAAGAAAAGCGGCAAGGGAAGTATTTAAAAAAGGAGGGAGTCAGATGTGGCCTTGATGTGGCTTCATTTCGATGAATCACAACCAGCTCTACAGGGTGCCGCACAGATTCTTACCTGTCTTTTGAATCTCATAGCGCAGCGAGAAGCCCGCCCCCTGGTGGGCGTAGTCAGACACAAAGCGGATGTGGAGCACGGGGCCGGATGAGATGATGGTGGCAGGGGCAATGTTGCTGCAGTGCTTCCCCAGCAGGTCGGCCGATTCCGAATTGCCATCCCGGATCTCAACGAAGTCATATCTGCAAAACAAACCACATGGTTTAAGACATTTCTGAGGGCAACGGTCAAGAGGGGCCAATGCATGTCTAATTTCAGCCTGTCTAACCCTTTGACCTGTCCTAAACAGTGTCTCTAGCTTGTCAGCAGATTGAGTGGTGGCAACAGATACATCAGATGCTTTGACTCCGAGGATGTAGACGCTGCTATGTTTAGACAAATAATTCTACAGCCTTTGATCTGTCTCATCAGTGAAGTGAGTGACGGGTTTAGACACTATTCAAACAAAAACCAAGGCTGAGCAATAAAAACTTCACAACAAACAGGAACTGAAAATGTAGCCCAAGTCTCTGACTTTCTATTGTCTTCAAAATTATAATTAGAAAAAATTATAAACCAGCACACAGGCAGACAGGCACAGGTGCGAGCACAATTAGTGCTAATAGGATTAGAACAGAATCAGACATGATTACTAAGATCGCTGAATTATAACAGACACTGGATGCTGGGAGGCACATATACACACACACTCTTTCTCTCTCATGCACATATACATTGCAAACATGAGAAAAAAACATACACATGCAAACACACAAACACACACAGGCGCACACACACACACACACACACACATACACACACACACTGTGTATTTAAAAGCTTGTCTGTTTTGCTTCAGCAACACCTCACTATAATGAGTTTTCTCCTGTCTTGTTTTTCTCATTTCATTTCCAGGTTATAAGCTGCCTTTGCCTGAGGAGTTTATGCACACTGTGGTCAATGTAAGCTTGATCTCAATTAACTGCAGGGGGGGGAAACGAAACACGTCTATTATGCACATCCAGCCTGATTACACAAAATGAGCTCCATTCTTCAAAGACACAAAAAGTTGACCCTAATGACAAGTAAATTAAAAACAGCTAAAGAGGGAGGGATAGAGAGAGGGAGAGAGAGACAGAGAGAGAAAGAGACAGAAAGATAAAGACAGATATCTCCCCTGCACTGTCGTCTTTTGAAACAGAATTAAAACATTCGCTGTCTTACCAAAGACAGTGCAAGACAGAGAGCTACCAAACTGCCATTAGGTTCAATGGCGATGTAAGGAAAGAGAAGTCCTGCTTAGCGGCATGCTGTCACACTAACAGGGGTGATTTTTATGGAGCTGTGCTCAAAAAAGTTAGTTTGACACTGAAGCGTGACTCCTGAGCCTCACCTAACTCTGGTCTAATGAGCCCTTGGCTCCTCACTGGATCTCAGCCCCTGAGTGGAGAAGGGCCACTGTCCAACAATCAACTCCAGCTGAAGAGCCAGGAGTATCCTGATGGAGTAGTCAATGAGTCTCAATGTGAAGAGGTTCTGCTCTCCTTCCATCTCCTCACACATCACGATGGCACTTAAGGTGCAGTGTATGCAGGTCCTGTTTCCATACATAAGGCTCTGAGAATGTGTCTAAGTGATCAGGTTCTTGCTTATAGCGAATGATCAGGTTTTGCTCATGGCTAAGGTGTTGGAAACACTGAAATACTTTTAGCGGTTCTGACGTCTCATGAAGTTATGCGAAGCTTCTAGTGCAACACGTGGTTAGGCACCGCTTGGATCTTGCTCATGACTCAATTTTGTCCTGGCTGGCCGTGCGGTTCACAGGTCAGCACACTGCAAATTAGCAGTTGGCTAGAGAACAGGGCAGTGACAACTTCATCAAAGCAAGCAGAGATTACTGCACAAAAAAAGATTAGCCTATAAATCTGATTAAACTTTTTCAAAACAAAAGCAAAGTTAAATCTTAGGCTTATTCATTAGTCATTCATTAATCATTTTCAATGATTAAGAATTATTCTGAAATTACTATTAATTGTTTGGAAAGCACAATAAAATAATAAGTAAGAGTTATAGCTTTGTAAAGTGAGGAATTGAAGTGTGGGCCCACAAACAGACTCTAAGGGTTTGGGGTTAAGGAGACTACAGCTATAAAACTTATGGAACAAATATGAATCACAGACATGGGCAATATAGTGATATTAATCATTATTTTAATGAATTATGTAACAATGGAAATCCCTTTAAAAATACTGATTAACTGCATGTCACTTCACAAAGAAAAAACCCATTGTACTTTAGACATTATTTGAGGCACTACTTGTGGATTGTTTCTGTTTGAATGTAAGCCTTAGAAAACCTAAATGTTTGCATATTTTGTATTATAAAAATGTTTTGAAAAAATATTATTTTATTTTTGCAATATTGCCCATCCCTAATGAACCTGCTCTTCTTGTTATCTATTGACGTCTGGTAAAAGTGTTTTTCTGTATATTTTAGCACTGCTACATTGTCGTTCTGCTTTCTGTCTGAGCTTCAGATGTTTATCAGGCTTTCTCATCAACCTGTGTATTAGAGTGGCCTACTTAGCACCTCCGGTGTGGCGTTCTGACATTTCTGTTTCCTCTTCTCTCTCTTTAGGTAAATAACCAAGCTTTGCTTTATAGGAAGAATGACGGTGATTTTTCTGTAGTGGGTAGAGACTATGAGCTAGGGAGAAAAGGAGAGAGTGTGAAAAGAGGGGAGGGGGCAGGAAGAGAGATACAGAAATCTGACACTGCCTTCGCTTCAGTAAGTGACAGACACCAGCAGGTGCCTTCAAAGCCCTTTAGCACACACACTCTTAGAGTGATGAACTCAGCAACACATGTACCGGCCCAGAAACAAACATATACACATAATGGCACCCATTACACTTTTTAGACCTTTTAAGAGTGCAGTGATATATTATTCTACACCAGTGTAGTAATAATACTGTCATACATTTTGACATGTTCTGGTAGTACCGGCATATCCAAAACTCAGTTAACTACCAACACGCAGTTAAAATACATGAAAACAAATATTTAGCACATTTCCAACAAGCTATGTCAGGTTTGCTTTTTTAGCATAGAGCACTGGTGCTCAGGCAACATGGGGTCAAATATCATTTGACATATTTAGAATGCTGACTTTTATCAATTCTGCCCAGCAATACCTTAATACACACACACACACACACACACACACACACACACACACACACACACACACACACACACACACACACACACACAAATGCCAATAAAGTTCAAAGTAGGTAAACTTTAACAATGCATTCACTCCTTCCTTTGGTGCCTGACTAACAGAGAATTTCACACAATGACGGCCCTCTCTCTCTCTCACGCTCTCTCTCTCTCTGTGGCCTATCTCTGTCATGCTGACTGCCAGAATGAGGTAGACATGTGTGATTTGCTTTAGGTTAGGTAGACTGGGAAGCAGCGGGTGGCTTCGGGACACCTCTAGTTGCCCACAGGCTCAGATTCAACCCATTCCTCAATTAGCACTCCCAGCCACCGCTACAATAGCAGCATTCATGTAGTGATGGGGACACATGCAGTGCATCGCTCACTCTCCGGTCATTAGTGTCACATGGCCAGCACACTTCGGCAAACGCAAAGGTTAATGTACATTTCTATAGATTTTATTATAGGATGTTGTTTCCATGGTTCAGCGGTGGAGAGGCCGGGAGATATTTGCTTTCGTGAAGCTGCGTGATCAACCATGAAAATAAGCATTTAACTCCTTCGCTCCATCGAGGAGTAGAGAAAGATTTGTTCTTTTTATCCCTTCTTTCTTCCTCGCTTATTTTCATTTTAATTTTCCTCCCAGTGAACTCTCTTTATAGTGTATTCAAGGGTAATATGTCTGTGTATATGTGGAGGGGACCCACCCCCTGCTCTCTGAGCTGCTTGTTAATTGCCTTTCGCACATTCTATCTTTCAGGCGGGAATCTTTTTCACACCTGCACATAGGCTACACATTAAGCTTCAGAGGTTCCCTACAGACATAAGTATACACTCATACAGACCCACACACTCATTCACATACTCCCCCTGGTAATGCATGTAAGAGGCGGCCACCCTCCATTTTAAAGCAACACACAAAGCAATGATCTGCTTACAGTGAAAAACCACTAGTAGGACTAACTGCTAACACACATCAAGATTAATGAGAAAGAAGCCATAGCAAACAGCCTATGGTCCTGGAATACATGTCTCTGAAATGACTCCCTGGGTAGGAAGTTGGTCACTTACAATGAAAGGGAACAAAAATGGACCTTGTACAAAACTTGCAGCATTACCCTGAGGAGAAATGAATATGCTGAATGTGTCTCAAAAATATTAAGAGTAAAATCACAGCCTGGGCCCGCGCTGGTCATTTGTTCAGGTCATGTTGGTGCTGTTACTGCCTACAAAACCCTCAGAGAAAAAAATGAAGAAGGATGAGTGACAGTAAGCTCACAGTCCTTAACAACTATAGGAAACTGTCAAGTTGGCTGTAAAGTCAACCTGAAATCAAAATGGACCTTTTTGTGACGTTCCGCATGTACTGCTTGGTCAATCTCCTTGTGGGATTTACTCTCCAACTTTTTATTTAGATTTTTGGAGCGGTTGTAGTGTAGTTCATTCATGATGCTAGCATTAAGTGAGGTCATTCCCACCAACCGATGTGAATGAAAACATGATAATGTTTTATCTTCTTCTTTTACCGCACATAAGTAGTAGGGAAACCTGCATCTTAAAAAGTAAAAGGTCCTTGATGTCTGTAACGAATGTGTCTGTAACCTGAGTGATGCATGAGTAGGGCCTGGCCGAGTCCCCCAGAGTCCAGTTCACCTCCACACTGTCCATTGATTCTTCATTACAAGCGGAAAATAACCATTGATCAGGAGGACCCCCAGGGAGTGGCATAGGCTGAGGTTATCATCGTCGTAGCTCTGCTATGTGTCACTCCTCAAGAGGAGTAGAGATACTACAGAGGTGTTGGCTCACTCACACCAAATCCGTCATAGTTACAGATTCAAATAGCAAAACTTGAGGACATAATCAACAAGAGGGGAAACAAGCGGCGCGTCCATCACTGAGCGCTCACATTCATCGTCTGCCTTCTCCGCTGCCTTAGGGAAAAAACAGGCGATGACAGGGATAGGTTGATGGTCCAAGAACACACACAGTTGTCTCCTGTACTTGGATGGAGAGCGTGGGGATGCTGCCGGGTGTGTGATCGCAGCTTTGTGCATACCTGCAGCTGAAAAGTTAAAGATGCTCTGAGGCTACTGTCAAAATCGACGCTCGCACTACAGAAATGTCACAACAGGGCCATCATGACACACACATCCTTCAGCCCCCCACAATGAGCTCAGCACTGTCTGAACGCATGTTAGCCGCCGCTCTTGTGCTAATCTCCAGGGTAAATACGCTCACAGTGGCATACACACTGCAAAACATAGGAAATAATGAACTCCAGCTGTCGATTGTTCCAGAACTAACACTGAGTCAACAATCTCAATGTGCAGTGCATACAGACCATGACATTCATTTCTAAATTATGGCAATGACTAATTTCCAGACACACACAAAAAAATATGTGCCATGCTTTGTAGTCACATAACAATGAGGCAGCCCCGTGCACCACAGAGCAATCCCACTCAGAATGAATGAAATCCTTCAGAAATCCTAAGGAGGGAAATGGATTATGCTTTTTTTCTGCATATTAATACAGCAATTAGATAACATCAAACTGGAATACTGCACCAGCAGGGGAGAGAGAGAGAGAGAGAGAGAGAGAGAAAGAAAGATAGAAAGAGAACGAGACAGACAGAAGGAGCAGGAGAGGGAGGGTTAGTTCCAGAGGAGAATAGAAAAGAAAATGAAAAAGGAATACAGAGAGAGCTAGAAAGAGAGAAAGAGAGGGAAAAGCCCCTTCAACCAGCTCATCCCGTAGTCTATATCCATATCCATGTCATTCAGGAGTGTGGCTTTGCTGATTGAATTACAGATATATCATAATAAATCATCTAACTCTTATTATATTTATTCAACATCAATCTATTTATAACCCTGAGGGGTGGGAGGCTCTTGGCGGTGGGCCAAGCTCACATAGAGCGATCTGTTGAATTATAATGCAGCCCATAAAGCATGGCACACTGCAGCACAGGGCATGGGGAGGAAAAGCTGTCAGGATTATTCCAGCTGAGTCCTGAACGGTGGCTGTGCATGCCCACCCTGTTACTGGTCTTTCTTCTACTGCAAACGCAATCAACAACTGACACTGCTATTCTTTCCCACATGCAAACAGAATAAGATAAGATAAGATAAGACAAACCTTTATTAGTCCCACAAGTGGGAAATTTGCATTGTCACGGCAGAAAGTGGA
>JBBPCZ010000002.1:18749859-18769816 GCA_037974445.1 Brycinus macrolepidotus
CACACACACACACACACACACACACACACACACACACACACACACACACACACACACACACACACACACAGACTGAATGAATTAAGAAATACTCATTTACAAGCCCGAATGCACACAGCTGACCTTTATTCTGCAGCAGATTTACAGACCCATCTTCCACTAAACTGGACTTTATTGTGCCGTATGAAAGTGAAGCAAAAAAACCAAAACAACATGATGACAAAATAAGACAACTAACTACCAACTCCAAATTGCCGTTGTTTTCAGAGATACCACACATTTATCCAATTCCACTCTATTAGATCTGACAGCAACAGATGCTGCTCTAATTGGCTTGCCACTCAACTGAAAGCATTTATTTTTGCTTTAACTCCACTGCGGGATGATGCCGCGGGTAGCGAGCGCTTTGAGGGGAGATGATTTGGAGACGGCACAGTATTTTTCCACTAAAGAATTGCCACTGGTGGATCCAGGAGTGTTCCATGGCACAAACTTGGCTGAGGGTTGACTCAGCAAGCATGGAACACATTGATTTGCCCTCCTCTGTGGCTCTGCCATCAAACCCTGTAAGAGCACAAAACACTCACACACACATCGATGCTGTGCGGCACTCACCCAAGTCCTACATCTGCGTCTCATCAGTGTACGAGTGTGTCGATGCTATAAAGAGTGGAGAGGAGGAGCTGTAGCGAACCTGACTTTGCACCTCTTTCTCACACACACACACATTCAGGAGCACAGAAGGCTCCAGAAGACTTCTCGCTGGTGACTTACATTAGACCAGCAGCAAAGAGGAAAAGTGAAGTGATACTTAGGGCAAAGGGTGTAGTAAAAGCATGGATGAGCATATGGAAAACGAAATAACCCTGAGGCCTCTGAAACAGCAAAAACAGAACATGACAAATGAGCTTAGCAGGGCCCCTCAATAAAAAAAAATCTGATGCAATTTTAAACAGATCCTATCCACTCTGAACGCCGTGGAACGGCCAGCACAGCTACAAAGCAGAAACATTTTCCTATTCCCCCAGAAAGGCAAGCCAAAAGTACAGCCAAGCTTCTATCAGCCAGTAACAGAAAACACACATAAAATATAGCATGGCCAGATATTACAGCACCGCTCTATTGCTGTCGTGGTGCTCGAAGTGGATGGTACCAGCAACACCTTGCGAGTGCCATAACCATGCTTGTTTACAGTACTGGGGCTCCGCAGGTGGCCAGGTTAGTGTGTGGGGCTACAAGTGTGTAATCAACAGCAGCACAGTCTCCAGCATGGGCAGCAAATTTGCACCACCCTAGGATCAGTGATATTAGTGCAGACAAACAGACATGCACGCATGCATAAATACATACACCAGGGCTGCTGAAATGGCTAAAATGCTAGTATTGCAAGTATAGTCCTATACACTATATACTTTACTTTATAATTTCTTTTTCCTGGATTGATTTATCAAAACATCCACAGAAACACTCATCTGGAACCATGACTGGTCAAGATGTTCACAGCACAAAGCAGAAACACACTGTGATTGGATAGAGGGCTTGCATCTATCAGTCTTCCTTAATATAAGTATTGTAAAACCCTTGACACTGTGATAATCAACGAGCAAAGTATTTTGCAGTTTCCTCACATGAATATGGTTAACAGCCAAATGTTACTATTAAAAAACAAAGCATGGAGAAAGCAGAGGCTGATTGTCAGCCAATTTCCTATTTCTAATAAGCGGAAGTCAGCTGATAATTAACTGATGTTTAATCACAGAGATCAGAAGCTTTAGCTCGTCTCCATGTCCAACTCTCTAAGCTGGACTGACCACTGGACCTCAGCACTGTCCATCCATGTCCTTCCACTTGGGCATGTGGAAGGACAGAACTGAAGTCCAGGAGAGAGGCAGCAGTCTATTCACAGCCCACCAGCATTCAGCAAGCCTGACCACCAACAGATGGACAAAATATTCTCTCTCTCTCTCTCTCTCTCTCAATCATGCACACACACACACACAAACACACATTCATGCATCCAACACAGCCAATCCAAAGCATAACTGGACTAATGAAGCAGTTGTTTGTGATGGTGAGATAGCTTGGCTTTCAGGAGGACCCCTGAGGAGAAGTCCCTCACGGATCACACGCCTCCGCTCAGACTGGCTGCCAGACTACCCATATTTGGCAAGAGACAGAAAAAGAAAGAAAGAAAGAAAAATCTAAAAGTCTACTGTAATTATGTCTATAATGATTCAATTACATTTCTTCAACTGATTTCTGAATTAAATTAGACCAAAAACAAATAACTGTCGTACAAAATGACCACGAAAAATAACAATTTTGAAATGACCACAAGAAATTTAACTGATAGAGTATTCTGAATGCTAACAGCAGTTCTGAGTAACTCTAAGAGGTTAAACTGAAGTTTGCGAAGAGATGCATTTTACACTTATCACAAACTGTCTTGGAAGTTTCGGACTGATTCTGCCTAACTTTACCAAATCACATGTAAACTGTGATATCATTTTGATATCACAAATTACAGGAAAGCCTCCAGCTAAAGAGCCTCCAGTCTGGATGATGATGACTGTATGTAAGTGAAATTAGAGCGAGGTGTGCGAGTTGTGTTCACACACTGAGAAAGCCATCTGATGGGTAAAGGAGAGGAGCACCCAGAGTTTGGACACAGTAAAATCTCTAGAACTGGACCAATTCTTCCAGTGGTCATTTGTGTTCGGCATGTCCATCAAATGGACACTGTAAGGATGAATTCAACACTGAAGGCTTGTCTGTGTATGTGAGTAAACTGGTACGTGGGTAGATCTGGGCTCTGCTCTCGACCTGTGGTTTTCCTGAAAACCTCTTCATTTAGTAAGGACCTGGTGTCTGTCCTTCCTGAGTGGAGCACAGTGGACTCGAACTCAGACTCAGGCGGGGGAGAGAGGGCAGACAGGGGGGCAGAATTAGACCTGCATCTGCACAACACATCCTACAGCAAAACTCGGAGGGTCAGCATTTACAGTAGTGTTGTGAGGGCAGCAACTGAATACTGAAGGAGTTTAAGAGTTAATGAAATTGTGGAGTATTGATTGTGCGCGTTTTACTCGCATATAAATTACCAGCCTAATAAACAGTTAATTAATTAGGAATGAGAAACGTTATATTAAAACGTATTATTATTACTATTATTATTATTGTTATTATTATTATATTACTACTACTAATAATAATAATAATACTAATAGCATTATCATTTCTGTTTTTATCAACAGTATCAGTAGTAATTTGGTATGTTCAAGAACGTTATTTACATTATTATTACCAATGATAATAATAATAATTATTATTAATATTATTTTAAAAACAATAATAATAATGGTTTGATCTAAAACGAGATGCGTCAGGCTGAACAGAAAAGGAGAAGTAACATATCTCTTCATTCTGTTTCTATATTTACGAGTTCCAGTCATGCATGTTAAACCTGGGACCCCCGGAGCGCGTGGTGCGCGCCGACCCCCGGACCCCAGGTCCGCTTCTGCGTAATGAATTCCACGCAGACCGCGAGCTCAAACGCACCGAACGCGTCGAAATCGCTTAATGTCCTCGTGGCCGTGTTTAACAGGATTCAAGTAAGTGTCCGTGCAGAGGAGCACTACGGGAAACACCAGTTGCCTCCTCTCTGCCTGAAGCGTTTATGGTAATAAAGCACAGCTGGAGCGTTTTTTTAATTTAGTTTTTTATATCTCTGACAAAAACCGACCCGGCTCAAAACATTAAGGCAGATCTGAGGTCTGGAATGAGCGCGTTACTGCAAAACTGAGGAACCAAAGCGCACGGCGGGTCTGCTGGAGCCCATGTGGCTGAAAGTGTGCACTAGGAGTCGGACTCACCCTCGTCTCCACGAACCAGAGCAGAGAAACACAACACAAGTAAACATCCACTCAGTCTGGTAAGTAAATCCATGCTGGGGGTAAAACGAAAATCTTCTGGTGCTGAACGCCAGTTGGTCGGAGCGGATCGCTGCTCGCCCTGCTCTGCTCTTTCTGGAGTCAGATGGACCCACACATGCCGCTCTTCCTTCCTTCTCACTGCACTGAGGAGCCACGCGTGCTGCTCCCACCTCTCATCGCACTGAAATCACAGCAGGAACTTTCTCTCCTCAGCCCTGACTCCGGAGGGTCCCGCTCAGAGCAGAGTTTCGGTCAAACTGCGCTCCACCTCAGTCAGAAGAGTTCTGGAGTCAATAACACTTTTTTCCTTCCCCTTTTTTGGTTTCGTCTTTCTTCTCCCAATCCAAGTGTCACAAACTCGTCCCAGTCTTTTTCTTCTGATTTTGGAGTTTTCCACCTCTCTATCTCTTATACTGTAATATTATAACTCGTGCGCCTTTCTCGCCATAGATGAAAACGAAAACGCGCAGCGGAATCGTATTAGAAAAAATATAATAATAAAACAAAAAAAAATAGTAATAAAAGTTTGAGTCTAAATGATGCGTTCCGTGTACTCTGCGCGATCTGAAGAAGCCTAGAAATAAAGAAAGAGGGAGGAACAGGTAAGCAGCTCCTCTCAGCTCCGTCTGCAGCTTTCCAGCTTTACAGTGAGAAACGCAGCGCCGTTTTTTGGTGCTTTCTCCCAGCCGCTTGTCCACCACGCCACGCCCACCTGCGTTCCTATTGGTTAAAAGTGAGACGATCCCGTCCCCACCGATGATATTGGGGCTGAAGCCACGCCCCTTGCATGGAAATTGACTGCTTCCAGGGTTCCCATTGGACACAACGGACCGCCCCATATGTGGACATTGGCTCCTGAGGTCGGTTCTCCTTCCTTAAGATTGGTTACTACTACTACTACAAACCCAATCTATTCTAGCCAATCCTAATGCAGGGAGGCGCGGCTTGCCTCTGAATACGGGTGGGCAAAGAAAAAAAAAAAACAAGTCCACTTCGACTTGCCTCTATCTAGTCCGTGATTAAAGAGAAGGCAGTCTATAAAAAGAAGGGCGAGGGGAGCAAAACATACGCCAAACTCTGGTGGCAGCTCGGTTTTTGAGGGTTTCTGAGAAAGTGATGCCATAATAAGAAGAAAGCACTATGAAAACAAAAGATGAACAGAAATCAGAAACACGTGATGACGTTTATCCACCTCCTTGCCATGTGTAACCTCAGAAGTTGAGCACAGCCTGGAGTTAGGAACATCTCCAATACCTCCTAATTGCCTTTGGGCTAAAGGAGCTTTGATGAAAATCCAGATATAGCACAAAGTTAAAACGCTGAGCTAAGGTTTCTGCGCTATATGGAGGCCAGATAAAGGAAATGGGTATGGAAATGCCTAGCTGAGCTGAAATTAATGCAAGTGTGTTTGACAGCAGGCCAGGAACTAAAAGAGGGAGGCAACGAGGATGTTTGGTGTCAAATGCCAAAGAGAAATAAGAGAAGGTGAAACAAAAGTTCACCAGGCCATGAAAAAAGAGAAAAAACACTGTCAACATAGAGCATGGACTTCAGATTGACTTTTCATTGAAGATGCAAAAACACAAAAGCTGTTGAAACTAGTGGAAGTTCCCTATTTGAGTTGTTCAGAGAGGTTCTGAACTAATGAGAAGAAGAAGTGTCCACAATGAACCACCTTAACCGTTCTCTAATCTAAGACCCAGCGGTAAGGGGAAGTGCATGTTGAGAAAACGTTAGAGATGTGACACTTCAGTAAACATAGAGAGAGGAAAGCTGCAGTTTCTAAGTAAACAGAAATAGATAAAAAAAAAAAAACATTAAATAAAAAAAACTTGCATACCGCACTGCACACTTCAAAGCCCTTATTCTATATCCATAGAAGCAACCTAAACCAACTATCATCTGCCCGCGTACACCACACCCAATCTAAGCTCTGCATAGGCCCCCAGTCTCCCCTCTAACTATACACACAGAGACCTTAATGACACAGCAATCTCGAGGAGGGCCCAAAATAAACGTCTCTGAAAGCATCTCCTCCTCCTCAAGCACCCTGACCTGCATGAAACAGATGCAACAGGCAGGGAGGCAGAACCGCAATGTTTCTACCAGCCATACATTTACCAAAAACCAGTGAAGTTTCTTCTGAACTGTTTAGCAGCACATTTTGTACGCGATAATGCTTCTGGAAGACTCATTTCCAGAGGTTGCTTTACTAATAGGATGGATTTTACAGTAGATATATGATTATTCTATATATGATTAGCATGTGGCACATTTGAGATGTTTCTGATCAAGCTTTTATGTGTGTCATGTTCACTCATAGAGGAACAGAGACGAAGGAACAAAATGCTGGCTTTCGCAGTGCTAGTCAGTCAGCGGGACAGCTCCTCAGGGGGTCCTATCTCCACCCTTACTCTCTTATCTATGTCTGTGAGTGCTGGCTCTTTCCCAGACTGAGTGTTAAGCTTAGGAGGCCATGGTGATGTTTGACCCAAGAGATTCAGGCTGTCAGCAGAAGTGCTGTTAGAAGCTGCCTATGTCCACTGTTTTGAGATCAGTTTCGCAAGTTCTGCTGACACAGTTAAAGTTAGGATGTGACCAGGAGAAGCTGGTCCACAGTCAGTGCAAAAGAGTCTTTCACTCTGAGTGTTGACAGCTCTGTTCTGGGCTGTCTTCACACACCTCGACCCTGGATGGGTCTGAGATCATCCATCTTAAGGGCCTGTGGCAGGCTGAGTATGGAGATCCTTCTAAAGAACAGTGGAGGCTCTGTACATGGTGGTGGGGTTGTCTGCGCCTCACTGGGAGAGGAGCTCACAGGCCTGCCATGGGTGTTTAAAGCAACCTGAGGGTTTTAGCACATACATCTGAGTGGACCAGCTTCCTGCTCCAGCCACCAGAAATTCCTGTACTGGGCCTTGACATCATTGTAACCTCAGATCTTTTCCAGCACTGAAAAAATGAAGCAGTGGAAAGTGTGTGATCATGGCTGTTCTCCCTGATGCCTTAACGTCTGGAGGTATCACACAGATTAGCACCCAGATCCAATTGCTTTTACTAAGCAGGGCCTGGTGCTTGATATGCCACAGCACAGGGGAAGCTCCTGTATTTACCAGTAGGCTGGAAAACCTGGAGTGATGTCTGTAAAATAGCTCCATACTGATGATAAACAGTCCTCCAGTGGAAGAGAACTGTTCTAGAACGGAATTCTGTACCAGACATTCCACTGGTAGGGTAAAGGGCAGATACAAAGCAGTGCTATCAGTGTTTACATGGTGCCCCCTGTTTCCTTCTCCACTCTTATCTCCAAGGCTTCAAACATGCTATTGACACAGGCCATGCCCACAGATTCACTCATGCCGAAGCAAGGGCGGGATGCGAGGTGAATAGCATTGTAAAGAAAACATAACGCCAATCATTCTCTCTTTGATGGTCCAGAGAACACGTATGACTCCAGATGCTGCTCTGCTTCCCACATGTTATCTAAGAATGCTGTAGGTGTCAACGTATTCTTTTTAACACTCCCCCCCCCCCACACACACACACACACACACAGACACACACACTCCCCCAGGCTTCATCAGAAACATCTACTGACCTCACCTTACCAGAAGAGTAAATTAGTGTGTCAACAACACACAAACACAAGTGACACTCTAATTTACAGCCTGGCTCTGCTGACAGATTTTTTTTCTCCCTCAAATAAAAAAACACTAAGGTGTAGTAATACACACACACACACACACACACACACACACACTCACACACAAACACACTCTCACACACACACTCACATACATTAGATATACATACATACACACATTTGTGCTCCTAAGTCCATTCTCTTGCAGACTACTGCTTTGTTTCTTCTTATTCAGTAATCTTCCTCAGCTGTATCTGCTGTGAATTTCAAATCCACCCACCAACCACATTCACATCCCAGCCCAATCGCCTCCTTGCTCTCATCTGATCTATTCATCAGAGTACACAGACTGTGTGGTGTGCGTGTAACAGGCCTAGATCACAGCGCAGTAGATCTTGGGCCAGGTCTCTGCAGGAGAAGCCTTTTATTTGCCTATTTACAGCTGCATGTCACTGCTGCTGCCTCTGGCGTGATTATCACTGTAGGATGAAGCGGTGTCCGGGGGTTCATGCTCTACAATAGTGGCTGAGGAAACTGCAGAGCTCATTATCTACAGAGCTATCCGACCCCCCCGAGGCCTCTCTGCTCCGTACACTCACATCCATTCAGCCAGCCCGAGGAAACATCTAATGTGTTTGCCGCAGGCCTGGCCACGCTCAGCAGAGCAGGGTGGCCGTGGAGATGGCTACTGGTCGACGACAGCTTTTATGGATACTTAATGAAAGACAGCTTGTGAAGTGGAGTGATTCTGATTGCCAGTTTCCTTGTGCTTATGTACTTCTCTTCAAATGCAACTGTGAAATATGTTTACCAAAATGATAATGAATTAAGTAATCAGCTGCACGAGTGACACTTTGACAGTACTTCCTCAGCTTGCCCCTCATTGACTCCTTTCAGGGATTTACGGCAGTTCCGCTTTGATCCATAAGGGGGCAGGTGTCCGCCAAGGGAGACAAGGAGAGCCGAATGGTCAAGAATGGCCAAAAAGCTCAAAATCTGAACAAGAAAACATCACTATCAGAACCAAAGGAGACGTTTTGGTACGACCATGTATGTTTTTGGACAGATTGACAAATGACAAATGTACTAAATTACGTTACTAGGCTAAACAATGATGGCAAGAGAATGATTACATGATATCTGAACATACGTTACAACCTGTGTGCTTCCACAGTAATTTCAATCATAACTACACTTTCAATGCCTTTCTTTGTTTCCCCTCCAGCTATTGCTGCTCTCTCAGCTGTCTGCCTGTATTTCCTCAAATGCAGTTTTCTTGTCTTTGATATGGGATTTCATGGGCAGTCTCTGCATGCACTCGTCCATTGATTCGCCGTAATAAACAGTGGGTAATTATGATGAGAGACAGGGAAAGCTGTTGAGGGGGGGAGGATAGAAAAATGGGTAAAGTTCCTGAGCTGCTTTTGCTTTTCTTCCATTGCAGAACACACAAATCACAGCAAACACATCTCTTAATCTTGCTTTTAATTATATGCCTTTACCTCAACGTAAGCAGCAAGTGGGGAAGCACACACATACGCACACACATGCACTCATTACAGTGTAATTGAAGTGCCTAGGGTGAGCTCTGTTGCGTGTGATGGTATTCACTGATGAGTTCCTGTGGCTCTGTGTCCTGCTCTCCTCATCAGGATTGCTGTAGTAATTGATAAGCCCGGGGGGCAGAGGTCAGGGCCCCTAACACTGATAAGGCTGTCTGTGGAACCCCACTGGGCTGATTGGGATCTGAGCAAGCACAGAGACTGAGGGCAGCGATGGAACACTGATCAAACAATCAGAGCGACCTAGACCCTCCCCTTTATCTCCGTCTCTCTCTCTCTTTCTCCTACAGCATGCTTATCTGTCTAACATGCTCCCCAGGTCTCTCACCGCTGTTGCCTCAGCACCTTTATCTCTGTATTCTGTTCCTAATTAAAGGAGTGGTCTTCTCTCACCCCTCTGTATGCAAGCCATTAGTTTGTTTACAGTAAAGCTTTTTGTCCAGAAAAGACAGAGAGAAGTAAGTCTTGTGACTCAAGGTTCTTCCCCTATTTGTCTCCTCTGAATCCTCTTTCGAAGCAGGACTGGCTAAACACAGGGCCAGTTTTGTGGACATAGATTTAAGTCTGCTCTTAGAATAAACTACAATAATAATAACAATACATTTTATTAACAAAGTCCATGAAATGCAGCCCAGAGTGCCTTATAGAAGTAAAATCCACACGCTAAAAAAAGACAATTCTGAATTTCTTTAAAATGTTATGTTAAGTGGTTCCATGCAACTTAGATTCTGGACTGAGAAATACATACTCAGTGAATTCAAGTAAATCACACAAAGGTGATCTGAGTAAATTCTAACTGCTTATATTACTCCGACATTCAACCTAATATGGTGATGTAAGTACAGTAAGCAATTCAAGTAAGCAATTCGAGTTATGGGTTTAATTTTGATATCCCTAATTTAGTTGTTACTGTGGAACCACTTAGCAGCAGGGTACATGGTACCTTGGTCTTATAAGCTCTATATTTCATCAAAGAACTGACTCAGTTTCATTTTTAGAGTAAACTAAAAGGAGATTTATGAAGTGCAATATGAACTATATAATAAAAAATACAATAAAATACATCCATGATTAGTTAACTAAAGCCCTGACTAAAAACGGGATGTTTTTATTTTAGTTTTAAAGAGGAGACTTGCAGACCTCATGTTATCAGGCAGTGTTCATCAGTGCAGGACCATAAGGCTAATAGCACTGCCACCTGTGTTGGATCTGACACTGAGTATGGCTAGAAGGCCTGATGACCAGAGAGTACTGTTTGGTTCAAACACAATGTCAATGTGCTTTACCATTAAAATTCCATTTAGTCTAAACTCAATCTGTGTCTGGGAAACTGGCCCACAGAGGCATTAAAATAAGGCTGAGCTAGTTAGGTAGCTAAGCTGGATGTAAGAGGGATAGTGTGTAGGCCACTTAAACACTAAAGCACTTGATAGCATGCGACTGGCACAGTTTGGGTCAATTCCCTCTGCATAAGGTGGGAGAGAATCTCTCTTATTCAAATGGCTCTATTGGCAGGATCCTTCAGTGCCTTGCCAAGGCTAGTGATGAGTGGAGAAAAAACCTTGACAACAATGTCGTGTTTTATAGCAGATATGGGAGAAGGCAGAGCAAAGACTGTCAATATCAGCAGATTTTTCTTTGCAAAATATTTTTGGAGTTATGGGAAAGGCTGAGGATAGTGATGATTGTGCATTACTGGTTTTGAGTAATACATGTGCCATAATGCAGTGCTAAGCTGGCCAGACTGCGTATCTAACTCAATACAGCATTATCCATGACAGACCATTAACAGACTGGGCTAGCACGAACTATGCTGCACAAGCTGTGTTGGTCAGACATCATGCTATGGCTTATAAAATGCTTTGAAAACAGCTATTCATAAAGTGCTGGGGACATTTTTGCTGTGTGTTCCCAACATTTAATCAAGTGGAGTAACCATTTGTGTAATTGATTTGATTAATAAAATCTCAAATAAAGCTTACATCTGCGTTTTCCTTTTCCTTCTGCCTATTTCTCACTGTGTCTGGGCTGAGGTGTCTCTGAGCAGTAAAAGCAGATTTACTGGGTGTCTGACGGACCACGTGAGAGCTGTTTGTTGTTTCTGTGCAGTGGAAATTAAATCAGGGGGGTTTAGAAGCCTTCACGGCTCCACAATAAACACTAGGTTTTTTTCTATTGGAAAAAAAATAAAGAAAGAAGGAATGAATGTGGTGTCAATACCAAAACAATCATGTCAGGACTGAAGCTATTGCTTTTGCCGCTGACATGGTTTCACTTATGATTGTTTTTGTTGTGACTAATTTTGCAATTAAATCAATAAAGGCTGTATTGTCGCCCCAGCAGCTCGTGACCCGTTATTTTGGTCTGGCATTCACACATTCTGTCCTTAAAAACTTCTCATATTTCTGAAAAGAAATTGCGTTCAGAGCAATAACTTGCTAAATCCATCTATAGATTTTCATTAAGCAGAACATGTTGCTCTAAAATGTTACAAGATTATAGTGATACAGAGCGTTTTTAAGAGTCATGTTTGGTGTTTCAACGAGTGAGAATTAACTTGACGTAGTCTGAAAGGCCACTGTGGCCCTCTGTGAGCCCTGGTATTATCTTAAACTCCCTCTATTCACAGAGTGGCCCTAACAAACAGCACATAATGAAGGACAGGACACGTTAATGATAAACCACACTTTAGGAGAATGAATCTCCAGATGCTATTGTTCGGGTTAAGCAGGGTGTGATTGCTCTATAAGCATTAGGAAGAGAAAGAGGAGGGAGGGGACAGGATGAAAGGAGAAACTGAGAGATAGGTCATGACAAATAGAGAGTAATTGCATCGATATTCATTTAAGCATGAAAACAGTGGAATAAAATATATAGCATCAAATGATTTGGGCCAGCGCCTAGTTAGTGTTGTGTAAGCCAAAAAGTTAAATCAAACATGGGATCAGGCCACTGTTTTGGGGGATTTTACTTGCTAAAATAAGCCTGTTTCACTTTCACTCCAAGTTGGGGAGGCTGGTTGAAAACACGGCAGTGTTTTCAATCTTGTGGAAGAAATAACTGATGCTGTGTGGGCTGTGATTGAAAGTGTTCTGTTCTTTTGTTATGAGCGTGCAACTTTTTCCCCCTACATGCATGCATGCATTTCAAAGACTGATTTATGCCATGGATGGAAGTGTGTCTGTGTGAGAGGAAACCGGAGATGAGGATGGGAAATGAGACGGGAGTGTGCGGCTCTTGGATTTGATATGGCGCTGGTGTCTCGGTGAGACAGCTCACTGGCCATCTGATGTGGGTGACTGATTAACTCGCTGTAATTGATTGAGAAGCATCGTGCTGATGGACCAATCTCAGGCACGAGGGGCAACATCTGCTGCTTTCCCAGACACCCTCCAGCCCCCCCTTACCTAAACCCTAACATCAACCCCCTAAGCTTAGCGAGAGCCCAACAGTCATCCTTAAGTCTCCAGCAGACGCGACACAACATGGAGAAGCTGGCCAGAGTAACAGGAAATGAAGTGGAAACAGAAAAGCAGAAGGGCATGAAGGGCCAAAATGAATTTAATAAAAATGCAGCTTCATAGAAAGATTATCTACCCAAACCCCCTAAGATATTAATGACACTGGAAACTTTAAAAGAGTGGAGTTCCACTCCAGTCCTGGAGGGAACTCAAACACACCCATTAAACCTGGCAGTTAAATTAAGTGTGTTTGAACCAAGAAGCCTGTGCTCAGGCAGCTGCTGATCCCTGCTTTAAAAGAATTATTTTTGAATGAATTTGATTAATTTTTTTCTATTATTTAAAGGACTTATTTCTGTTATGTGTCTTACTGTAATCGTAAAGGACACAGGGGACATGTCTTCAATATTTTGGAAAGACTAAGTTTGTTCCCTTAATTGTAATCTGTTGAAACATTTTAATAACAGTTCATGAAGATGCTTTATAAAACCACCAAGACCTTTATAAGGAGAGTGTCTCCAATCACTCCTCACCGTGTGCATTGACAAATAATAAGACAATTTTTTTATTATGAGCTGAGAAAGTAACTAAATGTCTTGAGCTGTTTTTACTACTTTTTTTTGTGAGGCTTTTTAACGTTACAGAGACAAAGCAAAAAATTATTATCACAAACCACTTAGCTTCATGTAGGCTAACTCATAGGAGGGATCTCTACTTGTCTTAGGTGACCCACTTCATCTTTGAAATAAAAAGGTGTTATAAAAGGTTCTATGAGTGATGCCATTAAAGAACCATTTCTATTCACTAAGAAAACATTACTGTTAATTTGATATGAACGTGTGAAGAACCTTTTAAAATTATAATAAACGTAAGGTTAGTGCGTCAGGTAAATGTTCTTTTACAATTTAAGGTTTTTTTTCAAGAATCTTTATATTATGTGATGGTTCTTTAAATTTTGAAAAGGCTCTTTTTACTCACAAAGTGTTTTTTCTTTTTCTAAGGCGCCATGCAAAGAACCCTTTCTGGCACTTTTATTTGTAAGAATGACAAGAATGAATATTGCTAATGCCAAATAACGGTACGCTTTGTGAAAAGGTCCCTGAACGTAGTTAGTTAGCTTAATAACTCTTCAAACTACCCAGGGGGTGTATGGGAATCTACTCTTGAAACTGTTCAAGTAACCTAAACAAAGCAGCCTGTTATAGATTTTCTTAAGCATTGTGGAATCTATAGACAATAGTTTGAGACAATTTTCTCAGGCTGAAAGTTCCTGCTTAAACACATTGAGATTAATTTGACACTGTGCAGAAACCCACGGTGCACATAAATGAAAAACTATTGATTATTGACTTCAGCTGAACCAACAAAATTTATCTCCCTGACAATATTAATCAAGACCCTGTCTGTGGGCTGCGGAAGTGGTTCTTGCTTCACTCTGAGAAGATCATCAAAGCATCGCGCTCTGGAAGGAGATGCTGATAACGAAAGGCTCAATAGAGAAAGCTGTATTGTGACACAGATATCTAATGCTGAGGTGATCAGTCAAAAGAAAGAATGTGAGGGAGATATATGGCTCTGAGTAAGACCACATCATTAGGTCAGAGCTTGGACATAACTTTGTCCAGTACTTCAGCCTGTGCATCCTAGATGTTAGTTATCATGTTGAAAATGGCATATGTGGCCTTCTTTGTGCTTGCTTATACAGAGACACACACACACAAAGATGTAAGTCCATTTAAACCCTCATTGCTTTTGTGCTCTTTTAAGAAGGCAGTATAATACTCAAGCACAGTAGCTGGGAGATCTTTGATGTGCAGCAGGCTGAGTGAATGGGCTCAGGAGTAGTGAGTGGAGAGAAGAACGGACCTAAGGAGGCGGCTCAATACATACTTTGATGTCTCTCCATTAGTCCAGGAAGCTGAGAGGTGGGAGGGTGATTGCAGTTTCCATAAAAATAATGATATGAAAAGTATGTGTGTGGAACATTGACAAAGTTTTTGTTTGTAACAAGTTTGTGTGATCCATGGATGCGGACAGGCTACTTAGCATATGGAAACAAATATGAAAAATAGAATGATTTCATACTTACTAATCAGAACATAATCAACCCTTCACATACTCACATAATGAATAAACATACAGTAATCCTCCTTAGCCCAGTCTTACTGTTATTAACCTAAATCCTCCTCATCATAAAACTGGGACCCAAAAGATCTCTCCCTAAAGACGCTTCTGCATTGTCTCCTGGAGTGTTTGTTGCACATTCAGTGAGAGTGAGAGAGAGTGAGTGCAATCCAGCATTGTGTGTGATGAAAGCAAAAGCAAAGCTCATTTTCTATGAGAAAAGCAAGTGGCAGACAAATAGGAGGTTGACAGGTAGTTGATACATTATCTGAAAAGAGTGTGATTTATTTGAAAGAGCGAATGAGGGCTTGATGAGCTCAGGAAACCAGCGGCAGACTGTAATTCCATCTTCTCCCTGCCATTCCTTTATCGCACGGGACAGCAGTCGAACGAGCCCCTGAGCCGACCACAATGGATTTAATGAAGCGCCTCTGCACACACAACTCCATTCTTTTATGGCATCGGTAACACCACAAGTTTTATAACACGGCTGTAAAAGGCAGACAAAAGACAAATGGCCGTCAGTAAAGTACTGCCTTTCCACAGCGCTGCCTGGGCGCATGGAGTGAAGGAGGAAGGGAGGGGTGTGTTACTTTGTTAGGCAAACCCTAAAAGAAGAGGACAATGGTATGACCCAAGCATGCCATCCCCCTTCTACCCCAAAAAATCCTATCACCCCAACACACTCTTAGACGCACACCCCTCCCCAGCATGACTGCCCCACTCCATCACTTCTAATGTGTCCTGACTGACTGGCATAGCGTAGCCGCAGGGCGGTCTGGGTTCAGAGCCTGCTTATCATCCCATCTCCCCCGACCCTGTTACTTTCATCAAGATAGGGCTCCAGCAAAGCTCTGTAACCATGTCATGCTTACCATCTTAAAATGATTAGCAGGCTGCGGAACGGTTAGGGACCTTTTCAGCATGCTGTTCAAAGCAAGCATGTGGCTAATGCCATGCCAGGGCAGCAGGCTGGTGCCAGTCATTACAGTTCTCTGTCTACCAGGTTAAAACAACCCATTAAGGTGAGTTACAGGGTTCTCAGGTTCATTAAACACACATACTGAACTTTTTTAAACTATACATAAAATGTGTATACATGGATTTGTGTATACTTGTCCATGTATACAGGGACAAGACTGAAAACCAATGTTGGATGGCCCTCAGGTGGCACTGCATTAAAAACAGACATGATTCTGTAGTGGATATCACTGCTGGGGCTCAGAAACACTTCCGAAGTGTTAACCTGTATTTGTTGCATCCACAAATACAGGTTAAAGCTCTGTCATGCATTGAAGAAACCATATATAAACATGAATCAGAAACACTGTCTCCTTCGCTGGGCCTACACTCATTTAAGACTGATTTAGTGGAAGTGGAAAACTGTTCTGTGGTTTGACAAATAAAAATGTGAAATTACTTTTGGAAATCATGGACGCTGCGTCCTCAGGGCTAAAGGGGAGAGGGACCATCTGGATTATCATCAACACAGTTCAAAAGCAAGCATCTGTGATGATATGGGGTGCCTTAGTGCAAATGGCTAGGGCAGCCTGCACATTTGGGAAGGCACCATTAATGCTGAGCGATATATACAGATTTTGGAGCAACATTCAGGATTCATTTCAGCAAGACAGTGCCAAACCACATTCTGCACATAATACAACAGCATGGCTCCATAGTAGAAGAGTCTGGGTGCAAAACTGGCCTGCCTGTAGTCCAAACCTGTCACTTACTGAAAACATTTGGTGCATCATGAAACGAAGTATCAGGCAACAATGGGACAACATTTCACTTTCAAAGCTCCAGTAATTGGTCTCCTCAGTTTCCAAATGTTTACAGAGTGTTGTTAAAAGAAGAGGTGATGCAACAAAGAGGTAAACATGCCCCTATCCCAGCTTTTTTGAAAACTGTTGTGGTATCAAATTAAGACTAAGCATTTATTTTTCCAATAAAATTTCTCTTTTTCAACATTTAATATGTTGTCAGTTAATTTTAAAAGTCAATTTACAGTTAATTTTTAAATCATTCACATTTTACACAGCGCTCCAACTTTTTGGGAAACAGGGATTTCAAGTACATTGTTCCTCCAAGACAAAAAATGATCAAAATATGAATTAAGTTTGACTTGCCATCTCTCAAGATGCATGGTACAGAAGCATCAAGATTTTCACCATCATGGAACCAAGGTGCTAGAACAAACTCCTCATGGTAATCCCTGATTTCAAATGTCGATTGAAGATTTATCTCTTCGAGAAGCATTTTAATGATTTCTACACAGATTAAAATTTCTTGTGTTGCATTTATGTCGTGTCTTATGTTTGTAAAGTGACCAATCTGTAATACGTGAACACACGTATGTGCACATTGCGAACAGCACGAAATTCTTCCTCTGCATTTTACCCATTCACCAAGTGAAGCAGCGGGCAGCCTGGGGAGCAGTGTGTGGGGACGGTATTTTGCTCAAGGGAACCTCAGAGGTGCCACTAGCAGTCTTGGGATTCGAACCCACGACTTTCCGATCGCAGGGTGAACACCCTAACCACCAGGCCACCAGCTGCATTGTACATCTTTCCATCTAGGTATCAGTACTGCCCCTTATTTCTTTGCTCAAAAATATTTCAGACTCTAAACTATTCATACTGGATGTGGACACACTGAATGGCCAACAAAGCACATTTTGTAAGCTGCTCTGGAGAGGAACATCTACTAAAAGCTTTAAGTGTAAAGTCAGTGCATCACTTTTTTTGTGTACTATGAATCTTTCAGTAATTACTATGACAATGCACTGTGGGCTTGAGAGTAAAGATTTTACTACATAAGTTACAGTAAGATACAGCACTGCAAACTGTTGAGAACAAAACCTCTTTTGTTAAACTAGATGTAAACATATTTTGTGCTGGATGTCGACAAGGTGACGTATATTTGAGAACAGAAAAAAATGTTCTCAAAGCAGTCCAAAAGGTCCACATGTTTTGTTCCAGCTCAATTGACAATGAATAGGGACCATTTGGGAGTCCCTTAGCAAAAATGTGCAGTCACTGAGCACCAGTTGAGAACTAATCAGTGAACACCGGTTTAAACAGCAGCATGTGGAGGCATTTGTTGGGTCATGTCTTGTGCTACACTTTAAGAAGGAAAGAAAACAAGCAGGCTTTTCCCTTTATCAGATCAGATTGTCAGACCCCCCCCAACACACCCACACCCACACCCACAACCCCCCCCCCACACACACACACACAGGGATTACAATGAGTAAAAAGTAAAAGACACCACCCCCCACTGTAATAACTGTGTGTGTAATTGTTAGGCAAACACATCAATCCTCACCAGGACCAGATCATTTCAATATCAAACAGAGCTCTGATGGTGTTTTTAATAGGGCTAATTGACCAACTGTCTGCCTTTGTTTCTCTCACACACTTAGATGCATAGATGCACGAAATAAACAAACAGACACACACAGACATACACATGCCTTTATGCATGCACAAACCCAAATAAATTTACAGTGTCTGGCAAGAAGAATAGCATTCAGTGTGTGTGTGTGTGTGTGTGTGTGTGTGTTTGTAAATGGCTGTTAATTGATGCACACTGTCCTTTGTTTCATAATTCAAGAGCCTCCTCATTATTCTGCCATTCTGAGCACAAACTACATCCGCCTAGCTATAAACAAGCTAAATGGGCACCTTGAATGGCCTCACTTTATCATACTGACAACATCTGTGTGTGTGAGAGTGTGAGTGTGTGTGTGAGTGTGAGTGTGTGTATGCATTGAGGACTAATGCACGTATTTACCAATTGTTTATTCATAAATAATTCATAAAGAATTATCTCATGTATGAGGGGAATTAAACAGTGGCTGTAAGTGTTGGGGAGTTTTACAGATTGATTCACATATTTGTTTAAAATACTAGGATCAAACTGGAAAATATTTTTGTTCACAGAGGAGGCTCTTCATAGTTTCCTCATGTGTGTTTACGTGCATTGCATCGAAACAAAGCAAGAATGGGTCATAACAGTTCTTCTGTAATTAAACAGTGTGTGTGTGTGTGTGTGTGTGTGTGTGTATGTATGCCAGCTTGAGCATGAGATGGTACTGTTAGAGCTGTCAGCAGAAACTCCACGGTTTGACCTCAACAGGTGAGTGTCAGTGGAGCTGGCAGCCGCTATAACAAGTCAATTACAGTGCAGCGAAAAAAAAGTGTCAGGCTGTCCAAAGCAAGACTTAACCATGCAGCAGGACAGCTGCATCTCTATAACATCTGACTAATGTGTGTGTATGCGTGGGCATGTGAAAAAGAAAGGAGGAGGGCAAGAGAGAGATAGAGAAAGAGGAGGGTAAAGAGAGAGAGACAGAGACAGAGAGAGATAGAGAAAGAGAGAGAAAAAAGAGAGGAGGAGGAGAGAGAGAGAGAAAGAAAGAGAGAGAGAGACAGAGAGAGAGAGAGAGAGAGAGAGAGAGAGAGAAAAAAACAGAGAGAGAGAGAAAAAACTTGTGCATAAACACAAAGAAACCCACATGTGTGGCGACACACAATTGCTCCTGAACTGCAACGCAATAAACAAACACAATAAACAAAGAGAGCGAAGGGGGCACCTGTTTATCTTTTAATAACTCAAGTGACGAGAATGTTAAAGAAACAAAGAGAGCAGAGGAGAGAGGGAGAAACAAGAGAGACGGAAAGACAAAGATTGAAAATAGAAAAGACAGTGAGAGGAGATAAGGAGAAGGAGGGAGAGAGAGAAAGATAGAAAGAAAGGGGAAAGACAGACAGAGAGGGAGTGAGGGAGAAAGAGAGAGAGATAAGGGGGAAGGAAAGAGAGAGCAGGAGACAGAGAGAGAGTCAGACAATGAAGGGAGGAGGGAGAGAGAGATATAAGGGGGAAGAAAAGAGAGAGCAGCAGGGAGAGAGAGAGAGAGAGAGAGAGAGAGAGAGAGAGAGAGAGAAATGTTTTGAATAGATGCAGCAGTCTCCTGTGTTAAGAGGATTTCTGAATGCGGCAGAGCAGACAGAATTGCAGAAGATATTTGGGGAGGAGAATTACCCCAGAACATTAAAGTGCACCCACACTACCTCAGACTGAAGCTAGAACATGCACACACACACAGACACACATATATACACACAGCTTTAAGAAGCTTAATGACTGCAGACTTTATATATACACACACACACACACACACACACACACACACACACACACACACACACACACACACACACACACACACAC
>JBBPCZ010000002.1:18780106-18796557 GCA_037974445.1 Brycinus macrolepidotus
AGAGAGAGAGAGAGAGAGAGAGAGAGAGAGAGAGAGAGAGAGAGAGAGAGAGAGAGAGAGAGAGAGAGAGAGAATCATCTGCTGACTGTAGGGGTAAACAGTGTCACTGTGCCCCAGTTCACCCATAGGAACTTTGAGAGGGGATGAGACATGAGCCATTAAAAACACCACAAACACACACACACACCTCAAATATTTCACTCGTTTTCTTCCTCTAGAGCTTAGGAATACTGTACATTATGTTTCCCGGTCAGTGTTACAGGGCTGGGAGGGACAGGGCAGAGGACAGGAAAGGAGATGAACTGCATGGGTGTAAGCTCTACAGCATCTTTTGGTTCAGTTCCAAAATCTAGTTGGAAAGATTAAGATTAAAAGATAAAAGTTTATGCGTAGGAGTAAACATAAAATTAATAATGATGATCAAATTAATAAACAATTAATAAAACATACAATACAAATAATAAAAACAAAATGTAAAATCAAAGACTAACTCTTAAAAATGATATGTAATAATGTAGTGTAATAACACAAACAAAAATGATTTGGTGTTAATCTTAAGTTAATAACACAGATGTATTATCTGCACATAATGCGATAAACATTTATTTACCATTCTTTTAAATAACTTTTAATGTTATTTAAAGAATAGCCTGATATCTTACTAACCGGTTACCAGTGGAAGATGGTGACACAAGGCGCTGGAGCAGGAATGAACTGAAACCTTTTATTCTCTAACTGGAGTTTAAAGTCATCCTTTTAAACTTTGATAGTTCATTGTCCTGGTTATATTGGGCTATTAGGGTGGTAATTTTATTAATGATGCTTGAAGACTGAAGAAGTAGCATTTATGTACCTACATTTAAAAGTGGTTATAGATGAAGCACTTAGGTGAAAATTAAGTGCCTGGCTAAAGAAAACACAGACAAGAGGCAAATCTAACTGTGGAAATGGGGGCGGACTAAGAAATGCCTGAGGTGAAAGTAAAATAATAAACATGACTCTGTCGTTTATTTTTACTTTAGGCCTCAATTAAGTCTAATTGCGTTTTTAATGAGAGTGACATTTTTCAGTCATAATGAGGGTGCGAGGGGTGACGGTGTCAGGCACAGGAGGTCTCAGAGTGTGTTTGTTGTGTGAACTCCATTCATCTCCACCTACAGAAGGAACCAAACACTTCCCCACTCCACACCAACGTTTGTTTAAAAAAATCCAATCTGGAATGCTTCAAGGGCTTTGGTAATGGCTTCCCAAGTAACCGTATACCCAGGAACGGCAATTGTTGGAATGTCAAGGCATTTAGAAGGAGGTTGAGAAAGAAAGAGAAAGCCAGAAAGACAGGCTAAGTGAACAAATGAGAGGGGCGAGAGGGGGAAGTTGCCCATGAAAAGGCCATGGTGTTGAAACTGAGTCATTGTCCAGGTGAGAGGCATTATTCACCGAAACTGACCCTGTGCAGCAGAGACACTTGAAGTGGAGTTCCGGGAGCACCGATGACAGGTGTAACACAAGGCACAGGCCATCTGCAGAGACACGGCACCCACCAAACCACAGCCAAGAGCTGCTAATGAGGCCGTGTGAAGAAGTGAAATTTCAGCAGCTAGGAGATGGCGCAGAGTGTCTCATTTAATTGAGCTCTGGCCACAGAGCACAGTGGCGTCTATGTCTGAGTCCAAAGGAAGCACTTTGTAAAGTCTCTTGTACAAACAGCCAATATTTGTGACTGGACTGGATATAAGTAATCGCCAATATCACTGACCTGATTGAAGTATGGCACGTCTGTGCTTCTAGACAAGCCTGATGGAACCAAAGCCATGCTCTAAGCGGCTACCCTGGGTCCTGCAAACACGCTCTACGTGTGTACGAGCACACCCCACTGCTCCATACACACGCCACTGGCAGTGGAGACGCCATATGGCTGCTCTCTGGGGATCAAGGCTAAGCTGTGTAGCATGACAACCCACTCAGACCTGCTAACTGAGACATACATGCACACAGCGGGGAAGCTGATGAACCTGCGTGAGCGTGAGTGTCCGAGAGAGGGAAAGAGAGAGTGAGTGAGAGAGAGTGAAAGAGAGAGCTGAGAGAGAGCTGAGAGAGAAAGAGCAAGAGAGAAAGTGAGCAAGAGAGAGAGAGAAACATGTGCACATCATTGTTGTTGAGCGAGGTGTCATGTTGTTTACATTCTACAGGACACAGAGCCAGCATGTTCTCTCCACTTGTCTCTCTCCCAGAAAATCTGTCCCAACGGTGAGTCAACAACAAGGCCAGCAGGTTCCATAGCACAGACCCTGAGAGTAGAAGCCCCAGAATGTTTGACTTCAGCTGTCCATTTGTTTAAAATGGACGTCCCACCTCTCCGAATGCCAGCAGGGTGTTCATTTGCCTTGAAAGGATTCAAGAGCAAAAATGAATCCTCAAATACACTCAGCCAAATGGAATAATCCTCTTGAACATCCATTACGGCGAAAAAACCAATAGTATGCTGATGTGTGGATGCGCTGAGCACGGACGGTTCCTCAAACATCTCTCTCAGCACTCTATTTTTAGTTTGCTCAGCGGTGAAACGAAGTGGATGCGGAATAACGACATGTCTGTTTGGATTTTATTGAAAGGAATGTTGTAAGGCATGCCAGGTCATAAACACCATTGTGTGTGAGTCTCTGCGAGGTTCTTGAGTTCACTTCGCAGTTAATTTCTGCTCCAGACCATAATTTCTATGAACAATTAAACATTCCCAGGCTGTTGAGGTAAATCCTAAAACAATAAGGCTGTGTAGTAGTGTACACTGAACATGTAAGACAGTCGGCCTGCGAGATGTCGGTGATCTGAGGCTCAGTCATCAGGTGTAAGATAGAGAACCATTATCTCCTTGAAGTCCTCCAGCAAACAAGGATTTAAACTCCAGACTTTTATCCACTTGGAGCTCTTCGAGCGTGGAGCTCCAGTATGATGTGAGCATGCTCTTTCCGAGAGGATAATCAGGGAGCGGACAGTATTCCAGCCCTTCATACTGGCCAGTCCAAGCAAGAGAGGCCTAACCCGTGCTTTAGCGGCCGTGAGGTTTCCATGGTGATCGCTGGTTGAAAGATGGTGGTCGGCATCGCCTGATGTCCATATGACACTCACTCTCTTATCCAAAAAAGGAGAAGTGGATATATGGAGATGGAGAGCAATAACTCAGTGCTTTCCAGCTGAAGGGGGATTTGAATTTACACTCTGTTAACAAGCGGGATAACTCTCCACAACAGAGAGGATTAATGTGGAGTGTGTGACAGAGTGATGAGTGGCAGCAAGTCACACCGTACAAGCTTCCTCACCGCGCCAGCCGTTAACTAAGCGTTTCCTTTGCTCTTCTCCTCTCTCTCTCTCTCTCTCTCTCTCTCTCTCTCACTCGCAACTCAGAGCTGTGGAAAACCTTTGAGTTGTGGTAGAAAGGCTAAAAGCGTGGAATTCAGGGTTTTTTTTTTTGTTGTTGTTGCAATCATCATGTCCTCATTTCATTATTTATTTCCATTATCGTGTTTTGCCACAAAACAACACATGTTGGTAATCTAGGCCCTAAATTATTCGTGGTGGAAAATCCCTTTTCGGTGTTTTTCCCCCTCACTCAAATAACTATGGGGAGAATAAAAATGATCTGCCAGTTGTGCAAATTGCAAGTTCTCGCGCGGTTCTGACGCTCTGTATCTGTGAAGAGCAGATCCAAATGGCTTTGCCTTTCCAAATCACTTCACTTGGACACTTCAGTGGGTTTGGATTAGACTTCAACTTCCCCTAATCCAAAACCATTTTAAATGCTACCACATGTCTGCACAGGCCATTTGCACCGTCACCAGCAGTCAAAGGGATCCTCAGCATTTTGGGGAAAAAATCTCCTAAGACATCGGCCAGATGAATGTGCTTCCAAGAGCAATGGTGTAGCGACCACTGGACAAAACAAGACTGCCCTTAACTGGACAGCAGTAAAGTTGCAAAAACACTACAATTTAGGCTGTGGTTGTACACAATCAAGTAAACCCACTACTCCAGTCCAAGGCACAACAGCACAGTCACTTAGCACTTTAAGAGCAAACGGAGCAAGACCTCTGCCACCTACAAGTGATGTCTGCTCAGCTGGCAGAGGGATAGAAAATAGTTCTGCAACCGAGAGTGGTGTTTCTGCGAAACACTTCTGACTGGTAATTGCAGTCCATGCCTTCTATGGACACGGACAAATTACAGCAAAGCCTTCCAAAAACAAAACCACAGTTAATAATCATTCTATGTTCCAATGAGATGGGGGAGAAAGAAAAAATGCTTAAACGAGGGAGTCCTCACTCTTCTAGCATTTGTAATGCATGAAGCTGCCTTGCTTGCCAGCCTCTTTATTTGGCTCTTGCAAAGAGCTTGGAACTATTCGGACCACTTTCCTCGAAACTCAATTCCAGAAAAACAGTTGGATTATCAACACAACAATCAGAAGGAGAAAAGAGGAGGGTGGGAAAAAAAGAAATGCGAGTGAAGCAAACCCGGGCTGATCTGGCTTGATTTCTAAATACAAGTCAATTTGTTCCTTCACATTTGATAAGACTGGAGAAATGTAGCAGCGAGACTTTCGAGCAATCAGCTTTGTGAAACAAATTGATCCCGTCACAAGTAACGCTGTTTGATGAAGAGTGTGAAATGTGATGAAAGCCAACTCGGCTCAGGTGCAGACGTCGATGCTCTGAGGCTACACAGACGTGTCTTTCTGCCTCTGATCTCCTAACCATGGAAAGCGCCTGATAACACCATGTGTGTGTGAGGAGAGAAAAGTGTGTATGAAAGGATCTTAAAACTCCCTGCGTGGCCCTTATGTGAGTTTGCCTTTGACCTCGGGGGTCCTCTGGGTGAACTTGCATCATGGGACCCCTGGCAGCCAGCTCTGCACACAGGAAGTAAAGAAACACATCGGTTCAAGGAATGTGGGCCAGCATCAGGAGACAAAGAGCGTCCTGTGCGCTCCCAGAACGCATGCTTATAAACCTCAAACCACAGCTCCCTCTCTCGCTCTGTACTGTGAGAGTCATGAGGGCAAGGAGCGGGCATATACTCAGAGGGGAAACAGCTGCCGTGGGGTTCCCAGACACCATTAGACTGATATGGGGACAGGAAATGGAATTTATACTGCCCAGATGCAACTGCACTTTAATAGGGCAAAGCCTGCTATCTCAATACACTGCCAGTGACCTTCACAAGGTATAAATCTGCAAGGCTGAGGCTTGGGGAGTTGCTCCGGCTGCTGTCAGCACAAGTTTGCACTTCTGCAAGCTTGACATTGGCGCACAACAGAGCCAACAGCGTGACAAGATTTCCTCCATAACTCCCATTCCGCTGGAGTCTCCTTCTTCTGCATGGAGGAAGAGAGAGATAGAGAGAGAGAGAGAGAGAGAGAGATAGAGAGAGAGAGAGAGAGAGAGAGAGAGAGAAGACAGATAGAGACAGATGACAGAAGCAGAAGACAGACAAAACATGACTCTATCATGTGATTCATACCAATTGCTCTTTCACAGAGCAGCATGCCAACAATCTTGCACGAGCCCTTTGTGTTCAGTAAAACAATTAGTGGAACACATGCAGTATTAGTAATGCTCCGTGTTAAAGATGTCAACGGTGGCTTCTGTAAAACAGCAGGACTGGCAGGGTAATCCGGTGTGAGCTGTGGAAACAGAATGTGTTTTTTGCACTGGTGTTAAGCCCCAAAGCCCTGACAGAGGCCTGGGAGGAAGCAGCCCTAGATTTTCCGTCACACCCTTCATAAATCAGCACCGCCGCTCTCGTTCACACACTCACACACTCAATCACGTCCAATCCAAAGTACATTTCCACCGAGTTTAACGGCTCTCTGTGGACCGCCCCCCTCCTTCCGCAGTTCAGGAGAAAGCATTTCCAGATAACACCTAGCCAAAAGAGACACCAACTGCATACGGTTCAAATAGTCCCAAAGCCGAACTGTATACTTTCATTAATAATGCTTGATCGTGCAATAACCAGCACTGTCTTTGTTGTCTGCTTGAATTGTCTTACAGGTATTAAGACCTGAGTAAGAGAACAGAGTGAGGAAAAACAAAAAACAAAACAAAACAATGACAATGCTGTAATGTAACTTACGTAAACGAATGTATTGAGGACATCAATAGTATGCGGGTCACTAAGGATACAAGAACTATTAATGTCCTTCTTTCCTGCTGACAACCATGACGGTGTGATTTGATGTGAGCAGCTACATCAAATGGAAAAGTGTAATTACTCTGGCCTCGGTTGCTAATTAAAACT
This sequence comes from Brycinus macrolepidotus, assembly GCA_037974445.1. Taxonomy (NCBI): domain Eukaryota; kingdom Metazoa; phylum Chordata; class Actinopteri; order Characiformes; family Alestidae; genus Brycinus; species Brycinus macrolepidotus. The sequence goes on from JBBPCZ010000002.1 coordinate 18,786,401, forward strand.
TTGCCTAATAATAACTTGCAGTAATTACACATCACGAATGGATTCTGGGAGAGCTGGAAGATGAAGCAATTACACCAGTTTTTTTTCTGATGGCAGTATGAATGGGAAAGCTGTGCCCTCCCCCAAAAACACAACAATAAAGGAGCAAAAAACAAATAAGGAAAAAGAATTTCATTATGGCTTATAAATGAACCTACAGCTGGGTGAAGAGGGGTCCCAAATCAAATCTACAAAATTGGCCCCATCACTGCAATTGTGTTTGCCTCACCAGAGCTGAATTGTGCTTGGAGAAAAAGTGTGAGGCCTTGCTGTTCTTTTTGTGCTTTTCGTGCAGACCTGGACAAATGAGGTTATCAGGCCTGACGTTCCAGTAATCTGGAGTTAGTACATCAGCTGTAGTTTGTTTTCACTTTGCAGAGTGTGCTGCATTCAAATGTTTTCAGTGAAAAACCAGAATGTAGTGATACGCAAACGCTGTCAGACACACCCAGGGAGGGCGTGCACTGTATGCTCCGTACACTCATTCTTTCTCCAAAGTTCTTTCTTTTTTTCCCTCTACCTCTATCTTTTCCGGTCCAGAGTGCTGAGCCGCTAATTAAACAGCAGAAGATAACATGCTCTGCGCCCTTAGTAATTATCACAATACAGCTCTTAATTCTCCGATCAGCCAAGTTTCATCAGAAATTTAAAAATTGGTCTGTAATCACAGATGCATATCTCCCCAACTTAATTGATAATTATGGGGATGTTAATTTGGCCCTATCTGTTATCCCAAAGATATAATTTATTTTTAGGAATCTGAAAGAGAGAAACTGTGTTGAAAAGGTTAATGTTCCACACCGGTTAGTCTGGTTTTTGCACCTCAGGTATTCAGCACGATAAAGACGGCACATTCAAGACAAACTCACATATTTTCAAATGTATATTTAATGAGGAGGTATTATAAAAGAGGTTAATAAAAAAGGTTTGTGGTCAGTATTAATGTTTTATGCTGAGACCAGCAACATCATTTGTATTACAGATGTCTTATTACCTAGCTATGGAGATTAACATGATACATATTTACTACGGAATGTGTAAAATCTGATTCATCGGTTATCTGGTCTCTGAATGTAGAGAGTGTCATTTGTACATTCAAAGTGTGCAACTTGTACAAAAGTGAAGGGTCATACGTTTACACACAAATATGGTAGAAAAGTCATCGTTGGCTGAAGGAGGCCTGCAGAGGACAGTTCAATCTTCTCTCTCTCGTCTTTCTACTATGGAGGTTCTGTGGATGCATCTTTCCCCTTTATGACAAAAAAAATCTCTTCGGTTTATAAGACTTCACTCTGAAAAAGAAAAAAAAAATAGACAGAAAAAAACAGCGGCGTACCTTGTAAAATTTCAAAAAATTCTAATTGGTCATTACTCTATGATGCACCAAAGGCTCATCTAACAGTCATGTATGGAAAAAAAGTGAATATGTTAATTGTCCTAAGTCAGTGTTTGCAAAATGATTGTGTAATTGAAACATGCAGTGATTTAGAATGTAAAGGCTAAAGGACACACAAACTATAGTGGTATTTTCATACTCAGGACGGCAGCTAAGCACTGGAGGAGATTACTGTATATGGTGTGCTTAAGTGTGGCTAAAATAACATTTCTACACTGTGCGCATTCCAGAGCTCTTTTCGAACGCTATGAAAAGTCGGAGCTGTGTTCTTTCACATGAGCCAAAGAAATCGGAAGTCTTGCCGGAATGGATTTAAATCCATGTCTGTTATCCGGACAAGCATCCAAGCCTCAGCTTCCTCAGGCACGGCATCCTCATTCGGCACCATGGGAGATAGACTGCCATTAATCTACAGTCTGGCTTGGCTTTGAAGTTGACATGTAAGTTCACACATACATGCACTCCCCCATTGCGGTCATGTCACAGACTTGGAAAGGCTTTAAGGCCTAATTCAGGGCCAACAGGGGTGAGAGAAGGTCAACACTGATTTTCACTTGGCAGAGCAGTCAAGAATGTGATGTCAGAACTTCGAGATGTGACCTTGGTCAGCACTGCAAGCTACTGAGGACGAGATCCAGCAAAAACAGACGTCAAGTACATAAACTGTCCATGAAAAGGTGAAGGACAAATTGCAGTGTGAATTAAACAACACAGCATGCAAGTACATTTGGTGTTGTGCCTAAACGGCTGCAGTCATGGCATTTTTCTGTCTGGGATCAGAAGGTCGTCCTTCTGCGTAGGCAAAGCGTTCGGGGCTGGTGTTCCGGAAGCCTCCACGGTTCATGGTGTCATAGCGGGGAGCTCGGAGGGGCACGGGGGGAGAGGGGGGCACATCTTGCCGCACAGGACCTCTCTGTGGAGGTGGTGGGTGGTAGAACCCTGGGTCACCCTGCCGAGGGTCCAGTGGGCGAGGGTAGTTGGGGTGGTAGGCCAGTTGTGGGGCGGGGTAGTGGGCAGGGTCCCTGTGTCCAGTCCACGGCTGCCCCGGGTAGTGTTCAGGTTCCGCTGGACCTCTTCTGTAAGTACAGAAAAGACACAAAGTTATGATAGTACAAGAGACGGCAACAGAGTTGGGAAAGCAAGGTTCTTTACCTGAAAAGTGGGTCAATTTCTTGCTCTCAGCATATGAGTAAGTCACTTAGTTTAGGTTGAGAGCCTGAGAGCCAATAGCTTCCTTCTCCTGAGCCAATAGGAGAGTTAATAGAGGCTTAGGAAGGGAGGGGTAGAGCTGTGCTAGACACTGCAATGGCTGAGCAGGAGGAGAGCCCAAATACTGCAGGGATATGAAGCCTGAGGGAGAGGAGATATGGCAATACAATAATGACCCCTAATCCTAGCAGTGACAACTTGCCCTGAAATACAGTGAGATGGAGAGAAAGAGAAGGCGGGGGGTGGGAGGTGGTGAGAGCATCATATGAAGGTGAGAGACTCACTCCAATCCAAACAAGGTACTGCATCTTCATCTAGCGTTGCAAAGCAGTTTGAGCTGAGCAGTTTGAGCTTAGCTAAAGAGATGCCATTTTTAACACACTTGCACACACACACATACCCACAGCCACACACACCCACAGCCACACACACACACACACAGCCACACACACACACACACAGCCACACACACACAGCCACACACACACGCACAATGAAGGAGTGGCATGCGGTCAGGTTCCTTGGAGACAGTGATAACGAGGCACATTTCTGGATATCTCCGGTTCCTCACAGTAGCAGATGAGGGTGTAATCTCCTCAGTAAGACGAGACAGTGCAGTGTAAGTCAGCACCCATCACCTTTTATAGCCTGATTCATGTCTTTCCATGTCACACACCACTGCGTACAGTACTGATATATGTTTGTTCCCTTGTATTTTACATAGGGAGAGCAAAGAGAGGTGTCGACATACCCTGGATGTGTGTGTGTTAAGCCTCTCCTTGTTGTGGAACACTTTCAGTCTTTCCCCTGGAGCCAAAGTCCAGGATCAATATCAGTCCAGGCATGTGACATGTCTTAAAGAGCTGGGATCATTCCATTAGACTTTCCAGACCAAGCTCATTCGTTTCTTTATTGGTCTGACACGTCTGTGAACAAGCTTTCCATTCAGCTTCAGCTGGAGGTATCAATTAAACGGCACATTCTCCATACCGCCCGTATGTGTGTGTACGTGTGCGCAAGAAGATACCTCCACTGAGTGTGGAAAGCGTTAGACGTAAGATCTCAAAGTGGTAAGATCACTCTTCCAGAGCAGTTTTGCTCCAGCCTGTGGCTTCTCAGAGGGAGTCTCCTAAAGCAAGAAACCAGGCATTCCAGAAATCATCAGCATGCCCTTAATCTCTTCCCAGTGCTGCTGACCACCCATCCAGCGCGACAGCCGGGCGTCTGCGCGCGCACACATACACACTCCCCCACATTATTGGTCATGGCCTCTGTGATGTCACAGCCTCCCCAGGCTTAGATAAGCTCTGGTGTGTGTGTGTGTGTGTGTGTGTGTGTGTGTGTGTGTGTGTGTGTGTGTGTGTGTGTGGAGGAAACGGAGCAGAGTGTGAAGGCCAGAAACATCATTACTGCTGAAGATTATCAGCCCTGCCACATGTGCCGACTGCCTGCACCTGGTCCTAACAGTACGTTCAAGGACACCCCAAAAAGCCCCAGCACATTTACAATGAACCTCTCTACCACCCCCACCCCCCCCACTCCTGGTTGGCCTTCTCCCAGAGACTAATCCAAAACAATTATGTGTGTAAGCATTTATAAATCCCATTTCAGGCTTGTGCTTTTTTGAAACCTGAGAGCTATGCAGAACAAAGCATCTGAAGGTACTCACATCTGGTCCTCAAATCCAAATCTGGTACCTATTCTCTGGATTTTACTGAACTATTTGTTCAACTAACTGTCCAGTGTCATCATTTCTGACTTTGACGTAGAGAGATAACTGCAGTAACTCATCTCTGAAAAGTAATTGAGAATTCCAGATGTGAAAACACCCCGGAACACCTGATAAAGCAAATGAACAGGCCTGGCAATACTTCTGGCACTTCTGTCTTCCTGCAGAGAAGAACAGATCCTCTTCTGCTCCTCCAGACCAGTGAGAGATCAACAGAGATTTGCCTCATGGAGAGAACAGCCATTCAATATGGGCATCTGTGATGGAGGATTGAGTGATACCAAGTAAGAACATAATACAGCCCATTACGTTCTTGCTTGAATATCACACAGCAGTGTAATTGGGATATTCCGTCTGTCAGACGCTCATTTGCAGCTCTAAATCAGTGTAAGTGTTTTACGGCAGACACTTGGGAGGATTTCACAGCCTATGACAGGACAAAATACCTTCCTTTAGTTTAAGACTTCTCACACTTGCCTCCGAAATTAGGGTGAAATTCCACAGAAATCCCATTTGATTCAGAGGGGGATTCCTGAAGATTGTTGGAAACAGCTGTCTGATAAACTCTGACCATGTAGGAAAAAAAAAATCTCCCACACTGTGCATCCCAGCCCATCTTAAGGAAAGTTCTTCAATAGCATTTTACTTGAACCCTACCACATGACAGAACCATGCCATAGAGATGTAATGGCATATATCATATGCAATCATGACAGATTACGTCCATTAATAGAACAGTATCATGGTACGATTATAACCTTAAATTAGCAAGCAACTTAAACTGTCACGACATTAAACATTGTAGCATCCTTCATCTCAGGTGATGGTAACATGACGCTATACAGCCATGGAAAAAAATTAGAGGTCGCATCATATTTTTTTTCTGGTTAATGCTTTTGCAATTTCTGGGAGTGTGTCTGTGTACAATGTGCATGTCACTATTGTTTTATACACTATTGACCACACTTCAAAATTCAAAACAAAAAATGTTCGGAGAAAATGTAAAAATAATACATATAAATAATTTATTATACCTTGGAAATGTTAAACTACACAAAACTCTTACACTATCTTACAACTGCAACAATTAAAATAGTGATGTTAAGAGCAGTGTGTGTGTGTGTGAGCTCTGTTTCATCCCATCAGCAAACTGAATCAGGAGTGAAGCTGCTGGAATACAGCACATAGAACAGCTGCTATACAAACACTACTGCACTCACAACACATAGAGGGGCATTTCTTATTTTTTACACAGCTCACACTGCAATAGTTCATAAAAGAATAGCAACATGTGCATTTTACACACACACACTGCTGCAAATTGTACAAACAGTGAACAGAAAAAAAGAGAAAAGTGGTCTCTTATTTTTTTCCATGGCTGTATTTTAATAGATTATGTCTATCATGACAACTCACTATGGCAAACAATGTCTGCTATGACATGTTTATGATATAGTTACGTCAATGTTATGTAGCAGGGTTCAAGTAAAGTGTAACAGATTCTTCATCCGGTGATTTAACTTGAAAGTATGAAGTAGCTTAAAAGATCTGAAGATTTCAGCACGGAATCCTAAATCTTCAAGATGTAAATACAGTACAGTGCAAAAGCCTTAGGCTCCTTTGCAAACTGTTTAAAGCCATTTATTTGAGCAACAAGGGACTTTAAGCCAGCAAATACTCAAGTTAATATTAGATAAACGCAAACAATCATGAAAGCATTAAATAATATTAAGATTTGTTTTGTTTGTAAAAAGTACTTGTTTGTAAAAAGTAGTTTTGTGAGCTGCTTAAACACAGGGTCGGTTAGATATTTAACCTGGATGCCTCCAGAATTTGCATGGATATATGAAACTCCAGTGGTAGCTCACCTGATTTAATCTAATGAAATATCAAATGAGTCAAATCAGGTATTTGTGGTATTGGATGAGAACTACAGTGTAACACTGGGCTTCTACTAGGAGGTCTGGGGTCTGGGAATGATTAAGCAAACATACATACATGTACTACATAGACATATGTAAAATCACTGTTTACTTCATTAATATTATTTGTATATATTCTAATATTAGCTTTTAAAAGCATATACTGTGCAGCTAAAATGGTTTTAAATATAAATATAATATCAGATGTCTAAGACTTTAACATGATTCTGCATTTGACCATGTTCTCAGGAGAAGATGTATTACCCTAAATGAAATTTCCTGCTTTGACAAAATGCAGGTTAAGATAATCATCATGAGGAATATATTAAAAATCTGTCATGGAGTTACCAAGCAGTGGGTTTAAGGGAGGGGAAATGGCACTTTTACCATTACTTTAAAACTGCAATACACTTCTGAAGCCAACCGCAGTTCCAATACATAAAGTCATCACCTCGACAAACTCATCATATCAGTCACGAAGAGGCTCCTTGTGAGTTTGCTAACTCAGTTAAGTACTTATAAAACTCCAGGTAACAAAGTTTCACTTTTAAAATGAGATTTCATTACCAACTCGATAACGCCGAAATGACAGAGAGACCAAAACAAAAGAGCAATAAAGCTAGAGTGAAAAGTAATGAAAGATAAATGGTGTTATCATCTCGCGCTAGTAAGGTAGCAGCACAGAAACCAAAGATGTCCCTCTCAGCCGTTCATCTTCTAATATTTGCACCGCACTGTTGAGACCGTTGAACAGTCATGTTGTTTTCGACGGTTCTGGTCTGTGTGAGGTTGACAGTTTGCTGTCTAATCCTGCTTTGCCGGTAAAGATGTAAGAGCTGCTGGGAGCGGAGTGCTGGGAGACTGCAGTGAGGTCAGAGCAGATCCCCTCATAGTGCACCTGGCTGCCGGACTGACACCCTGAACCCTATCACGGCTGCGCAATGTTTACACAGCTGCCCTCGGGAACCATGCACCTTACCCCTCACACACACTGCTGACCCCTCACAGTCACATAACACCAGCAGGGCTCCCACAGAGAGGCTCACAGGAGGCCAGATTCTGGCAGGATTATTTAGAATTCCAGGCTTTTATTGAGAGAAAGGAAACCAGAAAAACATTCGGCTACCATTATAAGCCTTAGCTGTCACTCTCAATATATTAGGCAGCTATCTATCAGACATGCTATGCCAGTGTCTGAAATGTAATTATAAAGAGCTGAAAAGAGTCTGAACTGGAAGACGGTCATTATTCTTGTCTGGTTTAATTGCATTACAGTGAAAATTCAAAACGAGATTAATATACAGATGCTCAAATAGAAGCAGAACGGCATCTTAAAACGAGGCCACGTGTTTCTTACAGCTGTGACCAAAAAAGCAGCGAAAATGAGCAACTGAAAATGAGCACATTCTCACACAATCCTCAGCCTTGAGTGTGAGGTGTATATGCATGTGCGAATGTGTGTGTGTGTGTGTGTGTGAGTGAAGTGTGTGGTGGCAGGTAGCGCATGGTTAAAGGGATGAGTTAGGTGGTTAAGTGGTTTTGGCCTTGGCACTGCCGCACAGACAGAAATAGCTGTGCTGATTTTTAAAATGTGAATTCTCGCTAGTGCAGGTAGAATTCCCTGTGAGAACCAGCAGAAGAATGCTGAAGGTCAGCACCTGTTGAGAACGCTGCCTCTGCCTTTGAAATGCGGATTTAGAAGGCAGTCGGAAATGCAGAGTGACCGAAGTACATCCCGGTGCATTCAGAGCCTGAAATCAGGACTGATTGTTCGCAACCACAGCAGCCAATGAAACCATCAATAAATTAACCCGTGCTTGATTAGACCATTAACCTAACATTCTCCGTCTGCTACCTGCCAGGCGTGGTAATGGGGCACTGCTTGATACCCGGTGGCTGGCCTGAGCCGGGCTAAATGAGCTTTGCTCTAATAAAGTCACGCCTATGTGGTTATCGGTGCAATTGGGGAGAAGAGGGCCGGAGCAAAGCCTTGTATTTCACGGCCGATTGGACACACAGGGACCTCTCCTCCCCTTTCTCAGCTCACCTTGCAAGAAAGGTGCCGCTCACTCCGCTGGAGGAAATTCAGCACCGGGTTTAGTCCTTTAACATCAACCCATGAACCTGGCTTTGGATTCTAACCCTGGACTGCTATAGGGTTATATATGTGCTAAAAAAGAGGAAAGAGACATGCAGAGAACTTGGAGAGATGCTGGAAGACAAAGGAAGGAGAGAAAAAAAAAGAAAAATTGCAAGGAAAAGAAAGAAGAATAAAAGGAGAGATAGGGTGAGGAGGTCTAGCCTAGCACAGATGGTGGGTGCTGGTTGCCAGGGCAACGTCGAACAGGCAGAGTAGCGAAAATATAGCATTATTTTCAGAGCTCTTGTCAAATGCAACCTTTTTTTCCTTTCTTGTCACGGTTTCTTTTTTTGGTGTTTTCAGCTGACGGCTCCCCGGCTTGCCTGAACGATGTGTAAACGTTGTACGAACAAATGTCCGGAAAAAGCTTCAACAAGTCTCTTAGGCTGTGTTAAGATCCCAGAGCAGCAGATTTCAAACATGTTTAAAACTGCACAGGTTTCAAACTTACAGGCCTGAGACAGAAGTGGACGTGGAAAGATGTGTGTGGGGGCAAAAAAAAAAAAAAAAAAAAAAAGTGTCCACCAGCTGGTTGACTGGTTTGTGCTCTATAGAACTCTGAGTAGTTGAATCACTGTGCCTTTTCACCCGGAGTTCAGTCAGAGAGGCCACCATCTGCACATTAATCAGCCAATTATCACTCTAACTATCCAATGAAAGCCCTGCCAGAATCAAACGGAACTTTGACTTGGCCGGCTAATCCAATAATCTGCAGATAGTGGGTGAGTGGCTTTTCTGATTGGCTGACCCTAGCCTGAGCAGCGTGGATAATGATCGGGTGTATTATTTTGGTAATGGTTATAATTGGTCACATATGGAGGAGCTGCAAACGCAGTCTAACAGGCCGACTCTCTTCCACCTGCGAGGCCAGTGACCTCAGCTCTGACCAGAGTGCAGTCGGACACCATTATATGAGCTCCAGAGTCGAGGTTAGAATAACAAGCAGAGCCATGGTTAGTGAAGGCCTGTGTGACTGAGGCTTACCATATTTGTGTCAGCTTAAAAACACAAACCAATATCGGAGCTGAAGAGGCGAGGTAATTTTGGGGGAGAAAATGACTTTAAAAGTGAGCCCTGGGGGGCTTTATGCAAACTTCAGCACTACTACTTTTTTAAGCTGTGGGGTCTCATTTCACTGCTGTATTAATGCTTTGGGGCAAGAGATGAATACTGTATAAGCGGTGCAGTCATGTTTTATTTCAGCAATGTTATATAAATGCTAAGCTGACACTTTCCAAAAGTTCTGCAAAATATTCTAAGCACTTCCCGGCTTATTTTAAGCATCAGTATATACTGGTATATATTTTCATGGCAGGTTATCAGTTTGCTGTGAAGCAAACTCATCACTGCAGTTCCATCTGCAAAACTCATCCAGTGGACAGTGTGACGGCCAGCATGATATGCTAGCAGGATCTCTGTTTGCTCAGTGTGGGGAAAACATGCTGCAGTGTGAGCCGAGTGCCACTCTCGGCTGTGTCCTTGTCGCTGTTCTGCTGTTTGTTTGTGCTGTACAGAGAAAGACAGAACAAAAAAGGGTGAGAGAGAGAGAGAGAGAGAGAGAGAGAGAGAGAGAGAGAAAGAGAGAGAGTGAGAGACAGAGAACAGAGAGAGTGAGAGAGACAGAGAGAGCAAAGAGAGAAAGAGAGAGAGCAAGCAGAGAGAGAGAGCAAGAGAGAGAGAGAGAGAGAGAGAGAGAGAGAGAGAGAGAGAGAGAACGGAGAG
>JBBPCZ010000002.1:18824480-18844110 GCA_037974445.1 Brycinus macrolepidotus
CAGGGGAAGGGAGGGGGGGGGGGGTGGAGTGTCACAGTGATAGAACTCTACAGCTCTGCCTCAGACCATCACCATTATTCAGCTCGCTCAATGAGAGGAAGACCGCTGGCTCCAGGCCGCTCATTATATAGCACTGCAGAGAGCTCTGAGCTGAACACACAGCGCACATTACACACTCAGCCCTCCACCATGACAGCCCAACTGCCTCCATGCCCTGCTATACAGGCCCACCACAGCCATTACGACCCGAGTGCCATATGAGCCAAAGAGGGCCCATTAGAGTCAGCCTTAGCAGCTCTTCAGCTATGAATGTGCAAAACAATGAGAACGGAGTCCAAGCTTCAAGCAAAGCACAAACACAGTAGCAGAAAATTCAGATTCATATCTAAAAAGGCTGATATTTAGGTGAGCTATTGCTAACCTGTTGATCCTGACTGCTAGTGCTGTAGCCCTCCTAAACAAGCAGGCACTGGGAGATCAGAAAGTTATGATGATCTAAATGTAAGCTGAGGAAGTACTGTGGCAATGAGTGGCGATACAACCTCAACCACATGGAAAGAACCACATAGGATACACCTAAACCAATACTGTGTAAGCCAAACATCCAATGTCAAATCTAAAAGCCTTCTGATCTTTCATACATCTTTCATAGGTTTTAATTAGAAGCTCCTTGCATGGAGCTTCAACCTTAAAAAGACCCAGAATCCCCACTGTGGCTCAAGAGCCCTTTGGTAAAGGACCTGAGGGTGGTTCATAGAAGTAGAAGCAATAGCAGTGAAGTAGTACTATATTATAGTACAGAGATGTCTGTAATAGCTTGGTGGTGAGTGTATATGAAAACTTCCAGCCTCACTGGGCTGATGTAAATTAGCCGTGTGGAAACAGCAAGTGCAGAAACCAGCCTCAGAACTTTTTAATCAGATTAAACATGGCTGCGGAGGTACGGGTCAGCACTCCAAGCCCCGGCGTGGAGCGCCACGTGCCACGCTCTGGGTTATCACACGCTCCCTAGGCGCCTTGACTGGGATCGGGCTGCCGATCGCTCCCACTCCCTGGGCTGTTGAGAGGTTACCATGGGTTAGCATAGCAAAGCCCAGTGCTGTATAGAGGGCTCACAGAGGGCCTGCTTCTTTAACTGATTTTCTCTCCCCTGCAGCAGAACCACTGACTCCCACTCCTAATCAAAGCCAGGTCTAACCGTGCCTCTGATGAAAGCCAATGGGACACACTGTAGCTTTTCACTATTGACCTGCCTTACCCCAGCAACCTCCAAAGGCTTAAGGCAAAAAGGACTATGAACGAATAAATGTGTACACCATTAAAGGGATAGTGATTGTTCTTGTGCTGTACTTCTCTGCATAAAAAGTCACAAAGCAGTGTTTCAGATTTACAAAGACCCACACTTTCTTATGGTTACAGGAAAGCAGTCCTGACACATTTCCTCTCCATATCAAAATGTTAGTGTAGCATATCACAGCGTCAGGATAGTAAGTTACAACACCCATATTTTAGTTTCCATGCATTCTCCAGAGACAAATTAAAGTAAGAGTGAAGTTTAAAACACTGATTCAACTTTAAACTAAACTAAAATAAGGTGTTGAGTTAGCCCTGTTTACCTCTATATCACATGCCTAACATGAAGCTGTCTGTCACAACTTAAAAAATAAAAATTGTTCTGATCTCTTTCAAAAACATGAACATTACAAAAATCAACAACACATTGGCATATGTGTGATACAAAAAAAACAGCTTTGTGTCAGCCAGCTGGTACAGTATCTGAGGCCCAGCTAGTGCTTGAAGTGGCTTTTCTCTAGCCACAGAAAAACAAAGTCTGTCAAATTCACACCTCATATAAAAGTTATGATTTCTTCATACAACATGAAAATGGCAAAAATTGCTGGTATGCTATTCATGTGACACACAGCTTCATTTCAGCCAGCAACAGACTGTGCATATACACAATGTATGGTGCGCACGCATACACATGCACACATACACACGCATGTGCACACACACACGCATGCACGTGTGCGCGCACACGCACACGCACACGCACACGCACACGCACGCACGCACGCACGCACGCACGCACGCACGCACGCACGCACGCACGCACACACACACACACACACACAGTTTTGAGATCATTTCTTACTTTAACTTGTCTCTCAGGAATGCAAGAAAACTAAAATATGGCTGCTGTGGCTGTTTGAGCACTATGATGAGCTACAGTGACATCTATGTTCTGACTGTATGATAATGAAATGCATTAACAGCATTGGGTATCTGTGTCAAAGGTCAATTTTTTACTATTATTTGTGTGTGGTTTTGTCTGCTGTGTAAGGTTAACACCTAAAAACTGTGTAAAATACCACAGGATGGATCAAAATTTATCCCAGGAAACATTTTTGTGAAAGAACAAGAATTCCTCACTTGTTTTAATGCATACTCCCACTTCGCCAGCATTTGAACAATGTCTGGAGCTACAGACAATTACTAACAAACTATGATATTGGCTAGATTTACCTTGACACAAACCCGGGAATAAACCTCCTTTTTCTGAGGCAAGCTGATGATTGAATATGAAGGAAATATCAAGTGTGTTTTTCACAGAATCGACAGTTGCCTAAAACACTAAAACACCAGCTTGCCAGACTGAGTAAGTGATTTTCACTACTGCTGACTTAAGAAATTCATTTGACATTTGGCTAATCATTTGGGCAATCATTAATGGTGAACCATGCCCTCTCTCCAATACAGATCCAAAGACATCACTGGTCCAGTTTTTGCTTGCTTTATTCTCTGAAATGGCTTTAAAGCAAAATAATTAGCTTTTTTTTCAAAGCTCTGGCATGATGCAGCACCTTCCATCATCAAAATCCAGACATTCTTTCATCATGCTCTCCTTGAAACAAATGAAACAGAAATTATATCACTCAGCAACAAAAAACGAAAAAAACCAAACCCTTAAATAGCTTTGCTTAATTCATATTTTGCCAAACCGGAAGTGCGACTAAGTAGATCAGGATTTCTTTGAGTTCCAGTTAAAAGCTTATCACTGTAACTGGGTAAGTCACTGTCTATATATGACATGTGTCTTAATTACTAACACACTTTGGCAAGACACGTTACCTGACTCAGGGCAGCCTGAGAGCTGGTTGCTTCCACAGGAGTCTCGGGAGACACAAGGAGACTGGCTGTATTAGACTATCTGAAGATCAGAATGTAAGAGTGCTGACCATCCCAGATGAGGGCACGCTCCTCCACGATGAGGCCAATAGCCAAGCGCCCAGCACAGCAGGGTCAAACTCGGCTTTAATCCAATTAAAATTCCGCATTTATTACGGAACACACGCCACTCACTCTGTCTGAGCTCAGACAGTCATCTGATCGAGTTATCCCCCACCTGACCCTGCCTGCTGTGACCCTTGACTTCCTATGCATAGAGAATAGAGAAGAGGGGCCTACTATCTCTCTTTTGCACTCTCTCTGGCACACTACTACAACTCATGCCAGTCCTGTCTTCTCCTAGCTTGATTATGTGCCATCAAAGTTTACCAGAGTTAGAGTGCTGCCTCCTCACCAAACATCTCACAGGCTACTGTAATACCGTTATATGTCATCAAAACTGACCAGCTCTCCAACACCAACTGCCTCAGACCCCACTTTGTGATGCACTCCAGCAACAGCCATATGCCTTATCACAACCATCTAAACACACTCCATAAATTTAAAGTACGAGGCCTGTAATTGTGTCCTAGCCCACACTCGTATCTAAACTCTGTCCCACCCTTTAATCAGGCATCTGTGAGCTAAGCTGCTCTGCTCTCACGGGTTCAGAAGGTTGCTGAAAATAAGAAAGGCTTCACCCATATGCTAGGTTAGACTGGGTGGATATGAGGAGCTGGTTTTAGACTGGGTTTCAATGACTATGAGAACTATGCAATTAACCTGCTCTCCCAGCGTTCCCAAAATAAAACGCTTTCCTTACAGCTTCACTCAGAATAACACTCCTGGGGCTACAAGCACATGTGATCATGCAACTATGCTTAGCCAAGAAAAGTGCAGTATCAGGGTAATTACAACATAGACCAGACAAGGCAAGTTCAAATATACAGTGGGTGTAGCAAAGAATCATATTCAAAATATTCATATTTTGTTGAGTTGCAGCCTGAAATCAAGGCACAATTTTTTTTTTCCAGCTGTATTTACCCAATGCAACTTATTACATCTAAGTGAAATAAGTTCAATTTTTCCTTCTATCCTAAGTGCCCCAGTTCCTGTTGCAGAAGCAACCCCACAACAGGATGCTACCACCTTCGTGCTTTACTGTAGTTATGGTGTTGTTTGGATGGTGAGCTGTATTCGCTTTTTGTCAGATGTACAGTTTGGTGTTGAGGTCAAACGGTTTGATTTTGCTCTCATCAGACCAAAACACTTTTTTCCATTTGGTCTCAAAAAACTTCAAAGTATGTTGTGCCAAAGCTCAATCATAAATTAACGTGGCCTTTCTTAAGGAGTGTTTTTTTTCTCTCGCAACCCTCCTATACAAGCCACATTTGTGGAGCACTTGTGATATTGTTGTCACATGCACATAATGACCACTTTTTGCCGTAAGTTCCTGTAACTGCTTTAAAATGGCTGTAGTCATTTTCGTAGCCTCTCTGACCAGTTTCCTCCTCGCTCTTCCATCCAGTTTGGAGGGATTGCCTGATCCAGGAAAGGTCCTAGTGGTACCTAACACTTTCCACTTCTTAATTATAGACTTTGCTGTGCTCCTAGGGATTGATAAAGCCTATTCAAAACTTTATAAGATCTACTGATGTTGCCTAGCAACCCATAACTGTTTATTTGCTTTTAGTTGCACTTCCAAGCACTGGAATGCTCAAAGAATAGCTGCTACTATGTTGAACTAATCAAAATTGTTACAACTGATCACATGTGGAAGCCAATTAGCTTGGTATGCAATGGAGAAAGTGATTAGTTTCACCTGACTGAGTTTTCAAGAAGGAGAGGGTGTTCCTTTATTCATCTCAGGGAATGTTTTTTCTCTGAACTCTTGCTATCATATCTTTCAATTGGATGTTATAAGTTGCATCGAGTAAATACAGCAGGATTTTTTTGTGTGTGTGTCTTCATTTTAGACATTTTAGACAACAATATGTCAATATTTTGAAGATCAGCATAAACATTGAAACCACTGACAAATGAAGTGAACAGCACTGATTATCTCATTACAATGGCACCTGTCAAGGGGTGGGACATATTAGGCAGCAAGGGAACGATCAGTTCTTGAAGCAGGAAAAACGGGCAAAAATAAGGATCTGAGTTATTCTGAAAAGGGGGCAATAGTGATGGCTAGACGACTGGGTCAGAGTATCGTCAAATCAGCAGGTCTTGTGTGGTTTTCCCAGTATGTAGTACTTTCCAAAAAGTGGTCTAAGGAAGGACAACCTGTGAAGTGGCAACAGGGTCATGGGTGTCTAAGGCTCATTCATGCATATTTTCTTTTACATCATGTGGCCGGGTGGATGTGTGAAACCTTTGCTCCAAGCATTCATGTTGATGTGACACAGACAAACTACCTAAACACTGTTGTAGACGAAGGCAAAGGTATGCCATTATGGCAGTGGCCTTATTCCATAGGATAACACGCCCTGACACACTGCCTAAGGAATAGTTTGAGGAAAATGACAAGGAGATCAATGTGTTGTCTTGGCCTGAAAATTTCCCAGATGTCAATCCAATGGTGCATCTGAGGGATGTGCAGGACAAAGTAGTCCGATCCATGAAGGACCAAAGTACAGGACTTTGATTATCTACTCCTAATGTCTTGGTGACAGATACCACAGCAGACCTTTAGAGTTCTTGTGGAATCCATGCCTTGATGGATCAGAGATGTTTTGGTGGCAGAAGAGGGAACTACACAATATTAGGCAAGTGATTTTAATGTTATGGCTGATCAGTGTAGACCAGCAGATTATGCCCATTATAACTCTTTACATTTTGGTTGTTTAAACAAATGATGACTTAGATGCAGAACATTTGGGCCAAAAAAAGTCTTTACAACCTGCGTGTTTCTTTTTTAGATTCCCTGGTCCTCTGTCCAAGACCATCTGGGCTGAAATATATGGACAACAACCATGCCACAGTGCTCTGTAACAGAAAAAAACCCCATAACTGGAAGTGGAACAGACTATTCTTTCATCATTTCTGTTTATTAAAGAAACATCTCCATCTGATCACAATTATATATGATCAGTGGATGTTCTCTCATTGCTTTAAGGCTAAAGACGAACCTCTACTGTTTCTCCAGAATAATGCAATAAGACATAACGAAACAAGTGCCTCCAATGGAATAGGGTCCTCTTCCAAGAACAATCCTTGATGTCTCAGAAATTCTAACCCAACTGTCTGAATTTGAAGTACTTTAGCTTCACAGACTACAAAACCAAAGTGTTACATCAACAGAACAGCTGACAGGCGTCTTGGAGTTGGCACTGTCTAAATATTAGTAATATCTCCACTGGTGCAATGGTGGGGAAAACTTGTCTCTTGTCTCAACAAGGCCACCCGAGGACTCTAAAGTATTTTTTTTATTTCATTTATATTCTGGGTATTTTTTGTAACTTGAGGGTGTATATTCATGTAACTAAAGCTAAAATGCATTCAAGTGTACTTCCACTGTTCCGCAGCCAAGCTAAATGAAGGTTATGTTGCTTGGCACATCGTCTTCCACCATGCTGTACTTTAAACATTAAACAAGTCGCAGGCACAAAAGCCTTTGAATTAATCTCTCCTGCGGTATTTAAATCCGCAACACCAGAGACGTCAGCGCTTTTTCTGCAGTGAGTCTGAGCTACAGCTGGACGTGGAGCGGAGATGGGAAACAACTGACTGACCAAAAACTATTTGAGGCTAGCTTTAATCCAGTCATACGGGAGCTGAGGTGGATACACAATCAGTTATGTGCAGAATACAGTTCCGTACACAGCGAATACTAAAAGACTGCAGCGTCGCTGCTGCTTCTTTGTGTAAGTGCCAAGAGCCTGAACCACAAAAAAACATTAAAGTCTATGCCGGCTATTTTGGGTGATGTTTTCCTTTCGTATTTTCCAAACAGCAGAAATAAAAAGAATATCACTGGATCACTTTCAACCAGAGAAAATAAAGTCTGAGACACAGACACAAATCTCAGAGGGCTGCACAGCCGGCCTGCCTTGACCCTAACAGGCCGTGAGTGGTCCTCTAGATGAGGTAAAAGCACTATGACAGCATACCTAAGTCAGCAAGAGCCTCACCTTCTCCAATATATCACCTCCATCTTCTCTGTATTTGTGGTCTTCTGGGAGCCCTTATTAGAATCACCCTGACAAGGTGAAAGTGAATGGGGCTGAGGAAAGACAGCGGGACAGAGGGAGGAAGTTACTTTCCTTCATAACCTCTCTTTTGATGTTCTCCATCCTCACAATAATGAACTCACGCAGAGCGCTTTAATCGCGTCATTCCGTCATGCATGTGGTTGGGGGTAATAAAGACGGTGATTACTTCATGCACGTCTGGGGCTGGTCGGACAGGTCAGAGTGTGAGACGGAGCAGGCCCGGGTCAGGCAGATGGAGTCGGAGTGCTGCTCAGCTGTGGCTAGCCCTCCCCATACTGGACACATTCCAGTCCAGGGAGGTTGAGGGGACGCTCCCATTACGCCTGTCTGAGGAGTGTAATGCATATCCACAGGGTCGTGACCTGTGCTCAAACATGGTTACATCACCATCAGAGGGGTTACCAGGCCTGACATCTGCCCCAATGCTTCAGACTTCAGATGAAAGACAGTGAGAGAAAGAAAGGAGGTCTTGACTTCCATCTTTGTCTTACAGCTAGTGACGCTTGGATAGGTATGGAGATGTTGGCAGAGTAACACACCAGCCCACAAATTAATCCCACCACTGAAGACTAAACTACCCAGGTGGAAGCCAACCCTAGTCCTGGAGTTGCTCCTGCCTTGGAGGGGTTTTTCAACAAAGTAGCTGACTAATTGTATCAGACGTTTCAGAGTGGGAAAACACAAAAATATGCAAGGTAGGAGTAATCCATGATCAAGACTAGGGAGAACATGACAAATATGTACTTGATGTAGACATGTGACAATATCAGCTTCTAGGCCATGGATTCTGTGCATGATCATTTCATAAAAAAAAAAAGTAGATAGGTAGAAAGGTAGTTAACACAGTTGTCTTTTGCCTGAGACTACACAATTGACAGCTGGTGTTATCCTCCAAGTGAACTGTCCAATGATGTTGAAATAGGGGCATATCAAAAAGATGGTGCTTCATGTGTCTTAGAGGAAGCATGTGTTAACCTTTACCCTTCCAGCATGGTAGCATGGTGTGAGGGCAGAGTATCTAGTGGGTGGTTTAGAACATGACTGAATTGGGAAGAAATTTCAGTAACGAAAGACACATACTACCGCAAAGCAAAAAAACAAGTAGTTATATCAGCATTTTTTTTTTTTCTTTTTTTTTTAAAAGTCCTATTTACAGTCCTTCCTATTTTTGGGAAAGTCCAAGGGAATCTCATGACTGTGAATTTCAGTTTAAGGGGTGAGTCATAACACAATATCCAGCATGACACTGATTGTACTGGCTCCTCCTTTAAGTTCATACAGTCTGTCCTCCTGTTGTTTCCCTATTATCGTAGAGATGTCTTCATTAGTCATGACCCACTCACGTAATCTGCCTTCACAGCGTCTGGAAAGCTCTGATCTCACTCTTATTAGTCTCACTTAGCAAAAGTTTCAGGTTCACAAAGAAACACAGCAAAATACTTGGAGCACTATGCAATGACCTAATCTGTAGTGAACAATCATTGGGCAATTTTTCTCTATGAGAAAACACTTCTTGTCGAGAGTGGATTAGAGTGTGTTGCTGGCCAATACACATGCTGCTAGGCTGTGCCCTAATACATTTATAATCATCTACAGTGAACACGAAGGAGACAGCATCCTGAAGGCATTACTCACTACAGAACAGGCTCAACACAAAGCACAAAGCCCTCTCTATCTGCAACCGGAGATGCCCCGGCAGAAAGTGGGAAACAGCATCAGGTAGCCCAGCTGCCAGTAGCTCACACTCAGAAAAAGACCATGAAAGTCAATTAAGAAGAAAATTAGGCTGGAAATGAATTATCCAGCCCCGTAATCTCATCAGAGCCACATGGTGATCGAGAGGGCAGATTATCACCCCCAAATTAGTGCAGAGTTCAGCCTCTCTCCCACGGCTGACGTTTCAGACAAGACCAAGGTGAATGCGGCAAACGGACTGCTCTGATTTCTGAAAATACCACTGCTTCACCATTAACTGTTAGAAGGTCACACAGCTTTAGAACCAACTTAATAAGTGGTAAACCAAGGCTTCTAACAGCCCTCATCCGTAGAACGCCAACAAACAACATTTCAACATCAAGTAATTGGTCAGGATTGACAACATTAGGCTACAAAGCTCTGTGTTGTCATCACCTCCTTAATATTCAGCTGCAGAGCTGACCGAGTTCTAAAGCATCTGCTGAGAATTTCTAAGAACCATCAGTGCCATGGCAAATAAAATAAGGACATGATAAAAAAAATTCTCATGACCTCCATCAGAAACAAAGAGCGCATTTATTCAAGACAAAGCCACTCTTTCTTTACCCATTATAAGCTAATTGCAAGTGATGCATTCTACTGGCTGCTGCACACTGGCCTTTTATTTTTATAACCTTATTGTATTTGCATGCGCAGTGGCTTTGTTGGCTTCTTGCAGCTTGAAAGTAACTAGCCCCAGATGTTCTGTAAAGGCCCTCCACCCTTTCTGGGAGCACAGCAACTGAAGGAGAAATTACTAAGGCTCTAAAGAAAGTAACCACAACAGTGTTCAGCAGTATGACAGTGACAATACAGTCACTAAACCACAGTTGGTGGGTGGGGGGATATCCTTGGGAAATGCAATATTGAGCATTTAAAGTAAGGTCCTGTTGCCTCCTGCATGACATCACTGGGATCTTTACCACTATATTGTCAAGCCATTCTAGCAAAAACCCACCTGCCCACTTGCCCGTTTCCTTGTTTTTCCCTGTAGAGCTACTGGAGGCCCAGCAGGCTGAAAGGAAGCTGCAGGATGCAGAGGAGACATACTCTCTCATTAGTGTCGTGTAATAATTCCAGATTTACTGAAGGCCCATCTCTTTCTTTCTCTGTCTCATTTTTGTCTTTCTCTCAGCTGTATTTTCAACAAGCAGAGGGGAAAAACGGACTGGTATGAGTCAGTGGACATTGTGCACCAATGACTCCAGCTGACAGGAAATCAAAGGCTGCTGCTCATTGTTACAGGCCTCAGTTGGGACGCTGGCTCTGTTGCTAATTTTGAGACAGAGTTAACGTGAGAACTGAGATTCAATGGGACCTGCATCAAAGGCCGCACTGTATATCCTGTCACTTCTGTGCCCAGATCAACCTTGACTTCACAAAGCTGCCACTGAGACAGACCTTGCGGTACTGGACCTGGGGTCAAACAAAGGCAAACCCAGGAAAGCACACTCATTGATACAATAGGCATACCATCACTACTGGCGTTTGAGCTGGAATCAAACCACAACTGAAGACTGACACTTCCACTGTGAAACCTAGACTCCTACTGGAATATATTGAAAACAATCAGTTCTACTTCAAAACTGTAACGGAAAAACACTGCAGTATTGGCAGGGTGGACGTAAGTGAAATGGGTTTTTCCACTGAGTGTGTGTGCATGTGTGTGTTTGTGTGAGTTTTTGGACATTTTTGGAAAAGTCCTGGCCATAGAAAGCAAGGTAGGTACCAAGAAACAGTCTTGCCTTCATCATGTTTTTATTATTTATTATATAATGCAAATTAATGTCAGGATTACGCTTAGAAAATTCTTATTATATTTAAAGTCTGATTCCAGGAAAAGAATTAAGCATAGTCCCAGACTACACAGCATTCTGAAAGGAGATTTTCCACTGAAAGGAATATTAACTGTAATAAAGTGCAGTTTATTCCATTTAATTTAGTTTCCTTGTCGTTTTATGATGTATAGTGATCGGAAAGGAATCGATATTATGATTAATAGTATCTATTTCAGAAAAATAATTTTCTGACAAACTGTGTTAAGCAGTGTCAGCTTTAATTCTTTTCAAACATCTTTATATTCAACAATTATTACAAATTAATATATAGCATTTTAAGAAAGAAACTCTAGAGACAGAAAGAGAGAGAGAGAGAGAGAGAGAGATAGAGAGAGAGACAGAGAGAGAGGGAGAGAGATAGAGAGATAGAGATAGAGAGAGAGAGAGGTTTATATAAAACACATGGAAAATATTAGGATTACATATAGGTAGTTATATATGGAATGCATATGGGACATATATATGACTCTACGTCCTGGAAACTGTTAAAAACAAATGTGTGTGTGTGTGTGTGTATGTGTGTGTGTGTGTGTGTGTGCGCGTGTATAAAACCAGGTCAGGGATGATCCTCCTGTTGGTGTTGAGAAGCAGGTCTGGATCGTGTCCCAGCTCAGTGGAGGAAGCAGAGCCAGATCTTATGAGAGAGAAGCTGACAGATTTGTGAGATTTTCTCACACGCTAAATCCATTCAGGCGGAGACAGGCACTAGGACAGGGGGAGAGTCGTGCAGTAAACAGCGGCGTGGAGGAGGTTATCTCCCCATCATTAAGTTCAGGGCAGTCAGGTTGGAGAGCTAGCATTAGCATTCCTTCCTTAACGACATTACCGCCTCTGAAACACAGTCACAAGACTTATTTCTGGATGCATTTCAGAGGCTTACATTGCATACATGTCTGACTGCTTTCTCATGATAGCATCTGTGAACAAAAAATGACCTAAAAAATCAAGAAGACAGACAAATTATTCAAGCCTGAATTCATTAAGGGGAAAAATAGCACCCGTGCCTGACTGGCAACAGTGGTAGTAAAACACACTACATGACTGCCTGCTCACCAGACAGCACAGCTGTCTTTTGTCTGATATATAGAGAGAAAGACAGATTGGTGGTGCTGTGCATAGTCTTTACACACCTCATGGCCATGGGTTAAATATAATCGAAATGAATCCCATTAACACGAGATTGTTCGAGATTGAGGACGGAAGTGTCTTCCGGCCAGAGTACGCTAGCTAGCACTGCAAATCACTTTCATAACAGCAACACACCAAATGTTATTCAAAGGTCACAAAGACCTAAGACGCTCTCCTCGAGAGCCAGCTTGCTGAGTCTGGTCACAGCCGTTATTAACTTACTGTCCACGTATCAGCGGAGCACGGGAGGCGAGCCAGCCCAGAGAATCATAAGAAGGCAGCGTAGTCATCCATCAGTGTCTGTACACAGCGTGTATTCATCTTCACTCTGTAGGTCTGTCAGTACAGTCACAAATAGGCCAGTCTGGAGCGCTGAGTAAACACTACAGCTTTCCACACACACGCAAAAGGTTACAGAAACCGTGTTTTGACATCAGCAGCGGACTCATGGCTCTGTTTGAAAAGTGACGAGGGAAGAAGCGGTGAAAACAATTACTAAATATGGGAAAGGCCTAGCAAACTATTTTGTATATGTGAAAGATGGGACCATATTGTTTATTCCAGTCTCCATTAGAACCAACGTGACTCACCTAATTTGGGTGTTATCTAATCCATGGTTTATTAGTTTTCACTCTGGATGTCTTGTCTGAGGCCTGACTAAAAAAAACTTTTAACAGGCATGCTTCCAATTCAGGGAAACGTAATAAGAACAGACTGACGTATTGTGTCTGACTAGAAGAATATTTATAGCTGTAGCGAAGGCAGTGAGACAGTAACTAGAGAGGAGGGTGTGGAAAACACTGAGAATGTATGTGCGTGTGTGTTTTTGTGTGGCATGTGAGTGTTCAGTAGGACTACCCTGTTGATTTATCTCCACTATCCTGCCTCAGGCAAAAGCCTGCCATTGTTTTTCACAAAAATACAAAAAAAAAACCCTAAAAAAAATTCACCAAGCCTCTGTCAGCCTTCTGTTGTTTTATAATTGTTTTGACCTAAAACATCAGTTAGAACACAACAGGCATTAGGAAAGCATGCTTGCGCCTTGAGCAGGTCACCATACACAAACCGGCGGCAGCGGCAGACGGAGCAAAAACAGCTCGCAACCGAACTTCATTTTGTTTTGACTCATTGAGAGAGTTCGCTTCCTTCAGTCGGCGAATAAATTACTGCGAAACAAACAGATAAATAAGCGCAGACGAGCAAATGAATAAATGCAGAGCAGACCTTAATGAGCGCGCTCATTAGACGGGGTGATGGCTGTTTGGAGGTGGCTTAATTCGATCTGCGCCCGACGTTTGCGATTCTTTATTGTGCTCTCCACTCTAAACAAACAGAGATTGCCTCATTTGAATTTGAGAGAGGTATAACTATTGATCCTGCACAAAGAGAACTGCCATGTGTTCTTGGCGAATACAAATGGAGCTGGTGTGTCCTGATCCCGACACAGTGAAGTTCTGTTGAAGTCGTTACTGTGTTAGCAAATACTGGACTGTTGATTCACTACACTCTTACAGATGTAAAACAAATGGGCTGCGACCGGTGCCTGGGTCCGGCAGGGAGGTTTGCATCATGCCGCAGATCGGTATGCTGACGTCCACATGAAACAACTCCTTTTCAGAATCATGTACAAAACACACCAGCGTACAAAAGTTCCCTATTTTTAGTAAAATAACAGCATCAACAACAACAATAATAATAATACATTGCAGGTACAAGAATGAATAGATTCTTTTAAAATGATAAAGAGCTGTAAATGATTCCATAGCGACTAAGAAGGCTGTAGAATCTCAAGCATAAGCTTAACATTATAAAATAAAAGTTATGCATGCCAAAAACATGGTAATTAAATCTCATTTCTATGGCTAGCCTGAATAAATGGCATATTTGAGTACATGTTTGTTGGGTAGGTTTTCAAAACCTTACTACCAGAGGAGTTATTGTACACGTTAAGAAAAAAAATCCAGCGAGTTTAGTTAAATACATCATAAATTCATTCCAGGCATCACTTCGCCTCAGAGCACAACAAACTGCACCACTTTCAACATGGCCAGTGATACTAAAAGAGCACAGTTGCCGTAAAAAGACATGGATGGGACCAATTCAAAAAATGTTCTATGCTAAATCAGTGTTAAGAGGGTGGTATAATATGGAGGCACTACAAATTTGATGTAGTAAAGTGTATAGTGATAGAGTGATCTAAGGACATCCATACGTTCAGTTCAACTCAGCTCCATCAAAATCATTTCAAGTGGGAATACACTGTAAAAAAAACAGGTCGGTTAAACTTGGACACGAAAGTTCACCGGCTGCCTTAAAAGTGTGAGTGATCTCAACTTGAGAATAAACTTTGATTCAACTCAAAGTTAGTCAACACAATTTATAACTTTAAGTTTAACTTGTGAAAAACCTGTAAACTTGAGTTCAAAATCCAGAACTTGACAAGACACGTGGAGTTAAAGAGCAGAAGTAATTTCAAACAACTTAATGAGGCTATCATTTTTTACAGTGTATTACCATGCTCATCTGTTTTTAACAGCTCTATTAGGAGTATAGCCTAAACTCACAGTGCAGGAGCTGCTCTGCAACTACAACACCAACAAGATCATAGTATTTGAGGTAACTATGATTTTAAAGACATTTTAGAATACTAGCAGAGCATGTGATGGGACTGGATCTCTAAAGTTTACACTTTACTTGTGAGCAAGTGGAGAAAAAACAGACCTGATGGACTTGTTTTGATGGATGCAAGATGTGCATTTAGCACAACTGGTGTAAATAAACACTGATTAAAATGGAAGTGTGCTTGTTCCATGAGGAAAACTACCAATAATGCTTCAGATATTACAGCTTTAAGGGTGGTTTTCATTAGAATGATTTAAGAAGCCTTACAGTATATTATCACTTACTAACCCAGGTTACTCTTTAGGTTATCACTGACCAAAATAGCACCAATTATTAAACTGACATGCATTTCCAAACTTTTCAAATGTTGTGTACGTCCAATGGTTGTGTTGTTTCACACATTAAAATGGAAGACTTGACAGTAAAAACAAAAGACTCCCAGACACCTTCTGCTTTGCTGGCCCTACTTTATCACTGTAGTGGCATGCATGCACCTAGGGCTTCTCTAGAGTGCTATGCAAATAAAAATATACCTCACTCACTGCAGGTTTGAAGGTAAAACAACAGAAACTAAAACATCACTTTAGCCAACAAAATATCGGCTTCTTTTCACAACAGCCCTCCCAGCAGTTTCACTGGAATCATTCTAGGTCTCATGCAGGTAAACTGCCATGTCAGAATGATTGAGATTTCGACTCTGGCCTGACCCCTATCTATGAAAAAAAGCCTTTAGTGACAAAGCCGCAGTGGTCATGTGATGAAAGGCACATGTTCTCACATTAGAAGTCACTCTCTGACACCCTAAATAGAAAAGTGGGAAACAGAAGAAACAGAAACAGCAAATGTATCAAGCAGGAAATGACAAAGCAAAATAATATTCAGACAAAACCTGCTTTGTGCTGGAGCTCCAGTGGTGAGATAAGTTGTCTGAAGCTTCAGAGGGAGGGTGGTGTGATGGAGTTTATGTTGTTTTAAGCTGTGGGGGAGCTGTGTGTTGGGGTTAAATAAACTGAGGGAGGGTTTGGTGGAGCTGGGCTTACCCGGTGTGGGTCGAACTCGGAGCCTCGCCGGCGAGACTCTATCTCTTCATATGTAGGAGCAGCTCCCTCTCTGCGAGCCTGCTGATACTCTCTCCGCAACTGCTGGATTCGATCCATACTGCTGAAGCAAAACAACACACAGACACACACACACACGCAAAGCTGATTAACATACTCATTCAGCTGCATTCATAAACCTACAGAGCAAAGGCCTTAGTGCAGCTGATTTAATCCACAACTGGTAAATCCTGATTATGGCCAATGAAGAACATTCAAAACAAGAACAAGAAGTGAGTGCTGTTTCACTATTTACAGGACACACAAAAGATTGCCTGTTAAAAGTTTGAGGACAGTTATTTCAAAAGTATGTTTTCAATAGTTTGGGAAACTTCTTAGGCCTAATCTAGTGATGAGCATGGCACAGTCTGACACAGGGTAAAAGGCAACAATATTTATCTGATTAAAAAGACTCATTTAAACATGTGTAACACTGTGATGTGAAATTAGATAGCTATCAAAGACATTTCTGAATATTCCTCTTGAAAGTAACTTTATCGCAAGTGTTTTTCAATTCAGGCATAAATTATGAAATTCACAATAATATTATTTTAATCACCCTCTTGGTGGCTCTATCATGGCATATATTCAACTCACTGAAGAACAGTCTTCACACGGGGAGTTAGTTTTAATACACTATTACAACTAATCCTCCCAGAATAAAGGACCTTTCACAGGTTCATAAATTAGATATTATACTAGAATTCATGTAAGTAAAAAAAATACTCTACTTTTACTGTGATGAAAAATGCTGCTCTGCTCAAAAACATATTTACTAGTTTTTCAGTCTCTTTTCACTAATGATATTTAATGTGATTAATGTTTTTCAATATTTAGGTTGGAAAACTCATTTATATTGTATTAACTGGGCTTCCATGAACTTTTATAGTAAATGTTACAGCAAACCCCTTCTATTTTGAAATTTTATTTACAATCCCAAACTCTGTAAATCCAAGACTAATCTTCTATTGCGCATAAAAATTCTACAGCGAAAAGCAGTAAAAATATGGACATTAAAAATATATTTGGATGCCTTTGAAAGCATTAGTGTTAAACTGCCATGTAAACTGATTTTTTTTGTGGGGAGGAAAAAAAAAAAACAAAACATCTAATGTGCTATTATAGAGCATTCACTGTGTCTCATGTGGCTGTCTGTGCCAGTGTGTGTGTTTCTTATTTCTCACATCTTATCTATTTTTTCCACCTTTTCAATATTATAATAAAAAAAATATTCTATTTACTGCTTAAAGAAAACACCCAGTATTGATATTTTCATGTGAGGATCAACTCAAGTAAAAATGTCAGGATCGGAAGCGACGAGATTTCAGTATTGATCCACTCCAGGTCAATTTACAGCAAACATTATGTTTTCGTTTGCAGCAGAGATGTTTCACAAGAAAAAATATTAATCACACTAATATTTTTGTTGACTTTCAGGAGCATAAAGCTGACTAAACATACCTAAAATATTAAATGGTAACTGGCTATTTTCTGTTAAAATCTTTGCAGAAGTTTTACTCTCGATTGACTGAAAAGTAAAAGCAAGCAATTATGATGGCAAAGGCAAGGTGGCATCAAACTGTAGTGAACTATATCACGATCACAACACTATCCTTCCACACCCACCGAGAGGACAAATGACTCCATTCAATAACGGATAATTTCATCCTTTGCTACAGTACACCATAGGATTCTAAAAAAGATACTCATATCGCAATGCATTATGATTTAACAATGTATACAGTGATGTCACATTGTGATAGGAAACCAAAGCTAAATAAACAAACAAACAACAAAAAAAATCTAATAAATAAATGAGTTCAACTTTCTATCATGATGGCACAATGAAACCGGCTTTCCAGACAACAACAAATGGCTTGTTTATCTAACGCTCAGACAAAGAATGTGTGATATTTTCCCTCTGTCTGTGCTCAAATATTGTGTTGTGTCACAGGGCTGTGGAAGTGTGACAGTGCTGATAAGGGCCTGCCAGTCATTTCACGGCTGCTCACACTTAAACACACACATCCATGTCTCAATACAACCGCAACCTTTACCTAACCAAAGCACCACACGTGCAGAAAGGATGTGTCCCCTATTTCTAATCACTGTCAAAATACACACCTCTCAACGGCCTCTGCTGTCATTTCAGCAGGAGTTCAAATCTGAGAAAAGGGACAAATTCCCAGTATAATAATTATATACATCCACTGCATTTCATTACTAAAATCAGGATGTTTTGAAAGCCAAGCAACCTTCTGCAGATTAAGACATGTAAGAATGACATATGACAAGTTCTACTCATATGGACTGTATCGAAGACGTATTCAGCAGTTAATATAATATTTGTCAGAATATGCAGAAAAGTAGTATTTTTATTATTGCTACCACACGAACTACAGTAGATCATTACAATCAATCATTTAGCACCTTATATGTTTAGCTGGTGCATACACTAATGCATGTGTACTTCTTTTCAAATCACAAAAATGGAAAGCCCAGAGAACAGCATGACTACCACCCAAATGGGTAACCAGGGTTCAATTCCCAAACAGGAATGCATAGGTGTAAGGGTAAAGTGTCCATTTCTCACATGTGAACACACCACAGCACAGCACAGCACACAGTGTAAATTCTCCTCTGCATTTAACCCATTCACCCGAGTGAAGCAGTGGGCAGCCAGCGATGCAGCACCTGGAGAGCAGTGTGTGGGGACAGCGCCTTGCTCAAGGATAACTCAGTGGCAGTCCTGGGATTCAAACCCACAACCTTCCGATCACAGAGGTAACTCCCTAACCACTAGGCCACCAACTGCCCCAGATAAGATATAAAGACTGATCATTCAAATTGCTGTGAACATTGAAAACAACAATGGAAACAGAATTATAAAAAAAAGCTTACAGAATTTGGAACCTGTCATTGATCTGGTTCTTCCATTTTACTTCAGAGCTAACAGTAAATGGACCATGAGAAGTATATAAATCAATATACATATTTCATGAATAAATCTGTTTATTTACCTTACTCTTTACTCTTAATCTTTTAAAGTAAAAGTCTGAGGAGTGTCACCAGAACAGAGCGTTTCTCTTGATGAGCACAATTTGTGAATATATACAATATTATTCGAGAGGGTGTTAATCTTTTAGTACCAAAATAATACAGTTCAAATACAGAGCATCCAATTTCTTCCCCACAAAGTTAAGCCACAAAACTAGTTGGGCCTTTTCATTTTGTGGTCCTCTCATGTTCTCATTCACACACCCACACATACAAAACCAGAGCATGCCTTAAAGGGAAATATTCCGAGAGTACTCCAGTACAAAATTGTTTGCTCGCCATAATAAACAGTGATCGCATTTCTTCACAAGAAATTTCACAATTACTTTGAACACTTTGTTTATAAAACATATTTCTTGGAAATAGGAAGTGGAAGTCAGACGTCAAAAAGTGAGAGAACATAAGAAAGCAGAACTTTAACATTTAAAAAAAGCTGAGGAAGCTAAAAACAGCTCATGAGACCCCTCAGTGTAAAAGGAACATATTATTTTTATGTGACTATACACAAGGACAGTGGATGAATTTCCTTGAAACAAGTTAGCACTGCAGACTCACTCATCCTCAAAGCCTCACTAGACACACCGCAGACCAGGAGAAGGCTCCCAAACTTAATTAGAGCCTTCTTTAGGCTCCCAAACATTGACAGCGAGAGAGAGAGCAAGCGGGAGAGAGAGCGAGAGAGGGAGCGAGAGAGTGAGAAAGAGAAAGAGAGAGAGAAAGAGAGAGAGAGAGAGAGAGAGAGAGAGAGAGAGAGAGAGAGAGAGAGAGAGAG
>JBBPCZ010000002.1:18870784-18886854 GCA_037974445.1 Brycinus macrolepidotus
CACACACACACACACACACACACACACACACACACACACACACACACACACACACACACACACACACACACACCTTGAATCTTGTGTGTTCCATTCTAGTAGAATTCTTTCATCCTTTCCTTCTTCACAGATAACCTACCATCATACAGCACACTGTTCATCTCAGCTTTTCTCCACTGCAGTGTATGTGTTTGGTAAAGTCTCAAACAAACCGCACGCACGCACGCACACGGTAAAAAGAGCAGAGTGAGTGTCTAAATGAATCATTACACAGCGACTGCAATGGTGGTTAAGTTTCATGTCCAGAATGATCACAGTGAGGGAATAATTAGAAAGCTGTTCTTCTGGCTACAAACAGAACAATCAAAAAGAGACACAGTTATTTCAAGATCTATGAGATACACAAATTACAATTAAGCTTGTTTGGTCTGTAGTATAAAGGAATAAATAAAGAGGGGGGGCATAAAAACCAGCCCAGGAGAGGGGAATAAGAAACAGTCCACCTTTATGTATCTACCCCAGAGTCCTTGCAGTTTCAGAAGGGTGCTCATATCTTCAAGATACTTCACCAGGAGGGGAGTTCCTAGTCTTTAAACCAAAAACTCTCAGTCTAGAGACTCTAGTGGTTCCGCTGTAGGCCGTGTGTGTCTACAGCAAGCTGACTAACTTTAGCTACCATATTAACAGTGGGTACTGCCAGCTACGTGGCCTTTTTGACCTTAAAAAAATGTTTTAAATTGGCCAATTATTTTTAATTAGCCGGTCAGTTGGCAGGACTACTACACTTTCAACATTCAATAGTTTACCCTCTCAGATTTTTTTAATCAATTGTTTAAACAGTCAGCTAACTGTTACTGTTTAGGAGCCAAGCAACAACGCCTTCTAAACAGTCCACTGTTGAGCTTGGAGACAGAGGTAAAAGATGAATTTTGATTGTTTTTCCCCCACATTTCACTGACGTGACCGCAGAAAGAACCTTATAAAAACAATTTTCAAGAAGGATTTTTATTAAGAGACTCACGAGTTGTTTGTTTCCAAATACTTTCACCACAGCAACAGTAATCAGCACTGAAAGATTACCTACTGTATAAGTACATAATTCAATTTTGACAAACTTGTCAGATGAAACCTTGTCATTGTACGTACACACACACACACACACACAGACACACAGACACACACACACCCTCCGACCACTTGTCCTTCGGTTCTGTATATGTGTGGATGCACCACAGAGTATCCACAGCACTCACATAATTTAATTACTGTATTTATCTCATTAGACAGAAGCTATTTCATCGTGGTGTTTGGCATGCGACCGCAGCACGCCCATTCAGCCTCCTCATTAAGAGCAGCACATCTGCGGCCTGAATGCTAAACACTGCTGCAACTGCAGTCCAAATGAAGCCACCACATGCAGACAGCATGCATATCAATAACATGCGTGTCAATACAGGGGGCTTGGGAGGTGATGACCGTGTACACACTTGTACACACATACTTGTACACAAGGACACTGTCAAGCCTGATCAAGGAGAAGCCCAGGTTCAATAATGCCACAGATGGGACACAAAGGCAAATACGCGTGTTCCTGTAATGCACCGTAAAAGTCAATTTGCCTGACGTGCGAGAGTCGGGATCAATCGCAGCGATACAGCGGCTAAAATGACACGTTACACTCACCGGTGTGCGCGTTCCCTTAATTACGAGCGAGTGAGATGCACCAGGCTGAGCTGGGTGGCCCTCGCAGAGTGGCATCTCTTTTAAACAAGCGCGCTGACACTAAGCCCAGGGCTTGAGAAGCGGCTGCAATCAAAAATCTGAGCCAGTGAGTCTGAGCGAAGTTGAGCAAATGGATAAATAAAGGCAATAATTAGGCTGTCAGAAATGGCCCTGCTGCCGGCTTCAGCGCTTCAGAGGAAAAGCTTCAAACACCATTACACAGATTGTCAGTTAACCAGAGAGAGAGAGAGAGAGAGAGAGAGAGAGAGAGAGAGAGAGAGAGAGAGAGAGAGAGAGAGAGAGAGAATAAAAGACAGAATGAGAGAGTGACATCGAGAGAGAGTGACACAGATAGGGGGAGTAAATTGAGAGAGAACAGGAGAGAGAGAGAATAACAGACAGAATAAGAGTGTGAGAGAAGGACAGTGAGAGAAAGAGAGAAAGTGAGAAAGGCAGAGAGAGTGAGAGAAAAATGAGAGTTAGACAGCAAGAGAGAAAAAAGATGTATGAAGGAGAGAGAGAGAGAGAGAGAGAGAGAGAGATAGAGAGAGAATGTATATGAAAGAGAGAGAGCAATAAATAGAAAGTGAGAGAGAGAGCAAGAGAGAGAAAACAGAGAAAGAGTAAAAGAAAGAGCAAGAACAGGAGAGAGAAAGTGAGAGCGCAAAAGAGGGAACAATTAGAGGCAGAGAGAGAATGAGACAGAATAAGAGATGGAATGAGAGTGAGAGAAAGAAGGTGGCAGAGAGAGAAAGAGAGAGAGTGAGGGGAGAGAGAAACAGAGAGAGAGAGAGAGAGTGAGAGAAAGAAAGAGAGAGCAAGAACGAGACAAAAGCTGAGTCAGGCTGAGTCAGACAGCTCTGCTCGTCACTGCAGCTGTGTAATGTTTAGCTGATACAGACTGAGGTGTGTTAAACAGCTGTACTGCTGCATGCTGTAATGGACTGTCATGATTATCTGCAAAAATTGACTAATAAAGGAGTCAAGTAGAGCAGCTGATTGTCGAGGGGTGTTAAATTCCTCACATCACTCCCCCGTCTGAGCTCAGCTCTACAGGAGCTGCTGGCCCACAGAGGCCCCAGACTGGGATTAATGCATGCACATGAACACACACAAGCGCGCACACATACACACATACACACTGTTCTCTACATAAATTTCTCCCTGACTCACACTCACATTTCTCTGTCTGACTTATTCCCCACTATCCCTGCTATATAATACATTTATGATAGAGTAATAGAAGTCTTGTAAATCCAGCAGGCACAGACAATGAAGTCTTATGACTCTCTCTCTCTCTCTCTCGCTCTAGATGTGCTCAACGCAAATCCATATCCTCTGCAGATATCTGTCCCTGAGGGCAGAAAGAAAGAGAGGGAATTCATTCTTTTCTTGGGCAGACTTTTCATGCTCTCTTTCTCTCCACTGCCTGCCCAGTGCACAGAAACACAGAGGTCAATAGAGTCTCAGACTCCGGGGAAAGATGAGGTGGCAGAGTGAAAACCCAAACCCCTACTGTACACACTCACACAGCCATGAACACACACACACACACACACACACACACACACAAGCAGGGACAAAAGGGCTCCAGCAGCCCTTTTAGCATGACTGATGAATGAGTGAGCTGACTGTGTGTGTGTGTGTGTGTGTGTGTGTGTGTGTGTGTGTGTGTGAGATGGGAATGTAATGGCATGCAGGGTGAGGAGATGGTCCAATTCATTTTCAGACTGCAGCACAAAATGGAGAAACAATTAGGCAAGGAAAGAAGCATTCAAAATTGCACAAAGCTGTCAGACATGGGACAGACATAAAACACCTTACTGTGTGCAAATAAATAAATGTGTATATTAAAATGTCATAAGAATTTCATAAATACCAAAAAAAACTGTTCATCAAACCAAAATGACCTTGCAGACACTGTTACTCCAAACATTGTAACTGTCTGATATTTAAAGGACCCATAATCACCGTTTTGCTGCATTTTATTTTTTCACCTGAGGTTCACTTTTAATGTTTGTGTGCTTTAATGAACCAAATGGATCATTCAGCTCAAACAGATGGGGAGACATATCTAAATGTGATGTCACAACAACAATGAATTTAAAATGAGCTTAGCTTGCATATATGGGTCGTTTAAAGGGGGTACTGATGTCTACACCCTACACCGAAAAAAAAAGAGGATGATTTGCCCTTCCATGGGCCCTTTAAGACGAAACTTTGCACAGCCAGTGAAAGTTAAGCTGAAAGTGTGTGTGTGTGTTTAGTAAGTGTATGCTGGGGAGGAGCAGTGTTACAGGACACCTGCAGACCAGCGCAAAGCCTGCCTGCTTTAATTAGCTCTCCCCGCAGCCTCTCCATATTCATTACACACTATTCCGCTGAGAGAAACACACGCGCAGAACAAAAAACACACGCATACACTCTCACATTCACAAAGATGCTCATAAACACGTTCGGCAGGGGAGAGAGATGAAAGGGGGGAGAGCAGTTAGCCGATATGTTCTTGGGTATCTTTGTCCAACAAATAAGCAGTAAGGAAATTGAAATTTCTTTTCATTTCTCCTCTCTCTCTCTCTCTCTCTCTCTCTCTCATCAGTGTTTCTCTGACAGAGGAGTTGGATTGCTGCAGGATTCAGAGCCCAAACGAGATTAGCCCCGGTCAGGGTGATGTCACAGCTATGACCTTTGCGACTGTCCATTGCTCCCGACGGGGCACAGCTGAAATAATGAGAGCCGTTTCCATAGCAGCGTAATAGGTGCCAGTTGTAGAAACGGAGCGAGCCAATCAGGAGAGACAGAGCGGGGCTAAGCGCCTTCTCTCTCTCCGGCACAAAAAACACCCACTTCAGTGGCTTAACATTCATGACAAGTCAAACTGTTCACTTGCAAAAGGTGCCAACAGATATGAAGCCATTAGAAAAAAAAAATAAATAAAACAAACAAAACAAAAAAAAAAACATGCAAAAACTCGACAATAATTGGACTAGAAAAACACTTGAAACATATCAATGTGAAGGACAGACAATGGAAAGTCATTGAATGATTCAGAGTATTCTGATTGGCAGAGAGGCGCATTCTGAAGGAGCTGGGGTTGTTCAAGCGGCCAATTAGCAGCTGATTCTGATGAATTCATTTGCATACTCTACAGTAATTAGAGGAAACAGGCGAGCGAATGCTGAATATTCAACAGGCGAGCAGACACAGCGTGTTCCTCTGCTCATTAGCATAAAACACATAGCCGTCTCTTACACAGACACACACACACACACCCATCTGTGCCACTGAGAGGCCACCCCCCCCCCACACACACACACAAACCAGCTCAAACTTTCACCTTCAGACATAAATAAATAAACTATCATGACAAGGTGGGTTACAGAATTACACCCAGCACCAAAAGGTCTTTAAAATATAGACGAGGAATAACACTGCTATATAGTGTGAATATTTCTAAATCATTAACTACTATAGCCATTGTTTTCTGAACATGCAGAAGAAGAATAAATACAGCTGAAATGCTGGAGGAGCGCAACACTAAAAGGCATCATAAAAGTCCTGGAACACAGAGGAGACAGATTCAGGCATTTAATCTTTCTCTGCTACCGTTATCGCAATAATCTGATCATTCTGTATTTAATTCATATCTATCTGAGCAGAGCTGTGTCAGAGAAGAGTCTGTATAATGAGATAACTTTTAATGAAAGTCTCATTCTGAGTCCAAATCCTGAAACATGGCTGTTGTTCTTTCCGACAGCTAGGCAGAGAGAAGCACATCCATCCAAGCCCACTCAGGGTCTCTGTTTGCTTGCTCTGCACTCCTATCATGATTCTGGTTAAAACTCGCCTCTTTTTCAAACATCTACTGCAGCTTTAGCCATTTCTCAGACTGAACCCTTAGACGTCACAGCTATCACTGGTGATAAGAAAATCATGGTGTAATTCAATATTTACTATTTCTGTGTTACCACAAGTGAAGAAAGGACAAATCCTGAGCTTTCAACTTTGTGTCTGTAAGTAGAAGAGGAACTACATTATTAGAATTAAAAAAAACAACAACTTTAAATTTAAGCCAATTTTGGCCACCTAATGTAAATGCATTGCACTGTGTAGATAATTATGTAACTACCTTTCAATAGCAAAGCAGCTGGACAATGGTAACTACTGTAATATCCTCGGCCCACACCTCCATCACTGGCATAGATCTTGCCATTATAACTAAAATGCCTGTAATTATTTGCTTGCCATTTGGCTGGTCTGCTGTGGTGGGGGTCCAGCACTCCAGGCCTGCAGGATAATGACGATGAAAGCTAAGGGGAGCAGAGCAGAGGTGGCTTAATGGCACCCCAGGTCCAGAACACTGAAGCTGGGATGAAACACACACACACACACACACACACACACACACACACACACAGAGAGAGAGAGAGAGAGAGAGAGATCCCATCTGTTGTGAAGCAGGCCAGGCAGGAGGCAGCGGGACAGGGGGCACAGCGGGAAGAGAACCTCCCATTATAACATCCAGAGTTCAACTGATTCACTATCCACCCTTCACACTTAGACACTCACATACAGAGGACTACGCTCATTCATACACAGGGAGTTGAGTCATGGAGAAACCAGCGGAGAGAAAGGGGGGAGGGCAAGAGGAAGAGAGAAAGAAAGAAACTGAGAAAGAAAGAAAAAAGAAAAAACAAAAGAAAGAAAGTGCAAGAGAGAAAGAAATCATGAAGTCAAGAAAGAACGAGAGAAAGTGAAAGAGCGAAAGAAAGAGCAAAAGAAAGAAAGCAAGAGAAAGAAAGAAATGATAAATAAATAAATCAATCAAAGGAAAAGTCAGGGGTTAACTAGGGAGGTTGAGAGATTGTGCAGTAAAAACAAGAAAAAACAAGCAATGAAGCGAGGGATATAGCTATAAAGAAAGAGCGGGGAGAAAAGACAGGGAGAAAAAATGGACAGAGTGAAGAAGGAAGGGAAGAAAGTAAAAAGCAGGTCAGCTAATGAGCATATGCTTAGAAGAGGAACTGAGGGGGATTAGAGGGGGGCTTTAGCTGGGCCAGAGTGAGGCCAGGTGGACAACACTTCATGAAAAGCGCTAAGGGCTTTAGGAAGTTCCACACATGTGCCTCTTAAAGACAGAAAGACAGAGGCAAGAATGGAGAGAAAAAAAGGAGAAAATCTGTTCTTCTAAGGCTCACACACAGATTAACAGACATCCCTTTAGAGTTTTTGTCCAGTTGAGTGGCACTGGAGGGCCCAGGATAGGGTTACAGATGCCAAGGGCCGCTCAATTTGTGTGCATGTGTATGAGAGAGAGAGAGAGAGAGAGAGAGAGAGAGAGAGAGAGAGAGAGAGAGAAAGAGAGAGAGACAGGAGAGACAGAGAGAGAGAGAGAAAGAAAGAGAGAGAGAGAGAGACATAAGTAAGACCATAAAAGGCCTCTTTCTCTTCTTTTCAGTGTCAGTGGGCTCCGCCCCACATCACTGGCTCTGTAATTATAACACAATGAGCTGCTCTATTAGGAAGACCATCATTAAAGCAAACTCTCTGACAACGCTGAGCTAGCACTGCCCTAATAATCACAGAGACACTGATCAAATACAATACATTAAAAAAAGTGGACACTAGTTTCACGCTGAAACGGAAGACCTTGTGAAGCGCAAGGCCTTTAAAGTCTTTTGAGCAACACTAGTAAAATGACAGAATGGTTCTTTGTGTAATTTCCAGTAATTTTACACTTCAATAGCAGATTCTGCGCTTTTGACAGAGAATACAATTAAACAGACTATTCGTATTCACACAGACAGAGAGACCCCCAGGGTACAGTACGGCAAAAACAACAAAACCACTCTGGAGTCTAGGACTTGACCTGGATTTCACACTCGCTCACACACACAAGCTTGTAGAGATACACACACCAACACATGCATGCACACACATACTCCATTCATTAACATTAGCAGCTCTCAGTGAGTTGGTGCAGCATGGTGTCCTAATCAGCCAGCGCTCTATTCTCACGTGAATATTAACATGCCAATCACAAAGCTAGACCTGGGGGCTTTTCCCCAACAACAAAACAGCTCACACATGCAAACATGGATTTGTGTCTGTCTGAGAGTTTTTGGGATGTGTGTTATGTATACAGATCAGCCACAACATTAAAACCCCTGACATGTGAAGTGAACAACACTGATTACCTCATTACAGTGGCACCTCTCACGGTATGGGATATTTTAGGCAGCAAGTGAACAGTCAGTTCCTAAAGTTGATGTGTTGGAAGCATGAAACAAATTGCTGACCACTATCTACTGCCGAAAGTACCCACAATGGGCGCATGAGCTTCGGAAGCGGAGCAATAAAAGAAAGTGACTGGTCTGATGAATTATCTTTTCCTTTACATTACATGGCCGTGTGTGCGTGTCTGTACTGTTCATGTGGGAACAAGATGGCACCAGGATGCACTATGGGACGAAGGCAGGCCGGTGGAGGCAGTGTTATGGCTGATCGATCTCTGTGTGACGGGCTTTGGTCGGATGACTGTGCTTCAGATGACTTCAATGCATGCACCTTCTTCAGTGTGACAGTGTTTGGTGTATCGAATCGACCCTACTGCAAGCAGACCCACTCTAGGCCAGACGGAGATGAGTGCGTAGAGTCTGGCTCCAAGGCCATGGGACCCTTTATTGTCCCATATCCTCACAGATGATCAAACAGAATTATTGATGCTGGTTTCCTGCACACATCTGAGGTGGGACAGGTAAGTGCACCTTCAACCAGACAGATCAAAGGCAGATGGGCGTCAGCCTGGGCAGACCGGGTGCAGTGGAAAAAGCCCTAGCTGTAGGCACAATCGCAACCATGTGAGTTTGAGGGAAGTCTATGAACTGACCACTTCAGGGACCATCTGTCTGCCTTTGCTCACCTGCTCATCTTTGGCTCTCTCGGAAGTGTTCGCCCCCCATTCCTGTCTCTCTCCCTCTTCTAAGTTAGCTAAGAGGTGCTTAACCTCCCTGAGACAGATCTTGGGTGAGATTTGCTTTAAGCATGCTAGGAGAGTAATGGCAGAGGAAGCCAATCAATAGCTCTCAGCTTGATGACGGTCATTCAGGGTGTAATTGCGCAGGGTACTTTTTCCTCCAATGGAATATAACTGCCTCCCTTTCATCTAGCAGGCTTCAGAAGACCACGCCATTATGGTCTTTGTCCAAGCTCTAATAGCTCTCAGGTCTGGGCTCTATGCTACAGGTGGCCAATACGTAAGCTATAGATTACCACCAAAGACCCATGCATGGGCTTTTTCCACGAAAACAGCAGCTTTTGGACCCAAAGTGCAGTGGCCTATGATCCGAGGTCTACATGATAACTAGCTTGAGAGGACTTTGGGATGATTGGTGGCCAGTCCATCTTGTGAGGTGGGAAAGAGTGCCATGTGGTGACAGCAGTGCCTACAGCTGCACCGGCCATCTCCATGACAACCCGTTTGACGCCACATCTCCCACCACCTCAGCACCAGCCGTACCACTCGCATACATTAGCAGCTTTCCACAGCGCAGACGAGCTAAAGTCTCATCACACCTCGTCAAGCAAGCAGCCTGCTAATTACATATAGAGACGCCGTCCCGGGTGGCTCAGAGAGACAACTGCACATTAAAATGAATGTTAGAGATGTTGGCAGTGCTAACGCACATTAACAAGCCTCTGTCCTTCTGCTTTGGCCATCAGGCCCCAGGGCTGAGAGTTTACAGAAGACAAGCTGCTCAGAACATAAATGGACATAGAAAGATAACGGGGGAAAAAGAGTGAGAGAAGACAGAAGGAGCAGAAGAAACCCTTGTCTACTCC
This sequence comes from Brycinus macrolepidotus, assembly GCA_037974445.1. Lineage (NCBI taxonomy): Eukaryota > Metazoa > Chordata > Actinopteri > Characiformes > Alestidae > Brycinus > Brycinus macrolepidotus. The sequence goes on from JBBPCZ010000002.1 coordinate 18,880,349, forward strand.
ATGCAGAAAGTGGTGTGGAGCAGAAGGACAAGGCTGGAAAGACAACACAACAGACTGCAGAACAGAATGCCTTCCCTCTGCCCGGGTCTCTTCATATTGCTTTTGTTCACCATAAAACTCCCTGGAGCAGTTAACTTCTGAAGAACTCTTCTCCACCCTCTTCCATTCCCCTCATTCTCCCCAACTGGTGACTTAACTTTGTGGAACCCGTGAGAACATTAATGAAGTTGGTGAGGAGAGTGACAGAATTTCACTTGTAACCAAGCCCTACACTGAGGCCTTTGTCTCCATAGAGCCGCTGCTAATAAATGACAAGTGAGCTGGTGACTGTCAATTTGACAGGGAAAAAGAAAATGCTAGGACCAATAAAGTTTATCATCTCATAAATATTCATCATGATGTCCCCGCCTAGTTTGCAATGAATTTGTTTATCCATCTTCTGACACTTGATTGACAGTGCATATCGGTATAGCCTCCATAAATGAGAGAATGATTCCAGGAATCTGTCCGGTGTGAGGGGGAAATCTATAATTCATTTGGTTGTGGCTGTCTTGTGAATGTCTGAGAAATGCAAACAGACCTAGGTGGCTAAGAATAGTCTACGCAATTTCACTAGTAAAGGAAAGAAAAGAAAACACCCTTGTGATATACAATTACCTGTACAATGACCCTTCTATCAAAAAAAAACAAAAAACGATGCAACACTGTTTTGCCAAACTATTCCTTCAGAAGTCAATAGTCTCTCAAATCTTTTCTGTAAACAAGTCCCCAAAACTCCTCTCAATCCACTCAAACTGGAACCAGTCATTTAATAAGAGGGTGCAGATATGTCAATCTGGTTTAGGGTGCAGCATGACTTACGGCTAGCTATAAAAAAAAAGAATAAAACTACAGACAAAAGCCTTTCTTTAAGACAACACCAGGGCTAGAACACACTGATCCCAGACCAGATTCCTCCATTATTGTGACGGTAGTTGCAACAAAAACCAATCTCAATCAGCATGTCTACTTCTGAGGCAGTCTGTGAAAACACACTCTGCAACCAAGTGTTTAATGAACAAAACCTTAGAACTAGGATCACCTCACCGTGAGATCTTCACAGGGGGTATTAAAACTTTTAGAGCAGGCTGGATCTCCTTGAACGTCGAGGAACTTTTTTATGCAGGGCATGCAGAATGTTCTTTGGGTTTTGTGCAGTTGAGGACATGGTCATTGAGTGAGCCCAGACTCAGCCATTAAGCCGAATGTGGAGGTTAAGCCCATGAGGCACAGGGTGTAATCATACTTACGCACAGAGCTCCACTAATCTGTCCTGTTCATTAGCACACTGTGCGCAGTGTTAACATTAGCCACAGAGCCCTGTAATAGCACAAATTACACTGTCATCCTCCACCATAATCATCCTCCACTCTAAAGACATTAAAGCAAACAAGGCCTGGAAACTAATAGAGGAGAGAGTAGGGTAATGCCACAAAAAGAGGCTATGGATGACACACAAAACTCATTCAACCTACTTCTGTGATTTACAAACTGCTCCTGTCCTTTTCCAAATTACCTTATCAGAGATCTGCTTTGTTAGCCATAACTATACATCAGATAGCAAGGAACACAACTTTACTGAATTAGATTATTAGAGCCAGTTCATCATATGAGTTTTGCCCATGACTGCGCTCCTTTCCAATATTCTCATTTAGTAAATCTGCAGAACCGAAAACATCTGATAACAAAATGCCTGACCTCCATACATCTCTTATTATTATACCCATCCCTTCTCCACCCTTCAGATCATCTGATTCTGTCTGGGGCAAACAACCTTCATAACTTACACAAATAACTCTGCATCTCTGTCCCAACTTTTAAAGATAAAATCTACACATAGCAAACCACACACTGAATGCGCTTCATTCGTGTAGGGAGGAGACAAACACAGGCGGTGGCCTCTATAGCCTACATTCCTTGCTCTTAAACACATGCTGAAAGTACATATGGGGAAGTATATGGATATAACTCTTATTAGTACAGATGTACTTAACTCAGTATTTTAATAAGACAAGTATTTTTTAACTAAATGGAAAAAAGTGTCTTTTAAATTTTAATTTTCTTCAGTATGCAATGTAAAACCACAGAGAATATTGGAACACAAGCAGAAGGTAGATTAGTCTTCGGCCTTTCAAGGTTCACCCATGTCACTCATCTGCTTCATACTCTTCACCATCTTCCTATGGATGTCTGCATTCAGTTTAGAAGACTTTCACACCTACCTTGTCCTGCAAGGGCTAAACAAACTTTTTCTTAAGTTCAGTCTGTTTTAACAGATGTAAACACTCCACCTGTACTCAGGTGCCCACTGGAGAAATAAACTGGTGCAACAAAAGTCACGGGTCTAAGTCTGCTTCCACATGAATTATGGTTTAGTTTGCAGTGGCCATTCAGAATACATTTCTACTAAAATTCACAATACTGTCCACATAACCTGCCTGTTTTAACAATTGACATTTGATTTACACTCACATGTTTCTCGCAGCAGCAGCTGCTGATTTTTAGATTTTATACAGTGATAGGCAGATGACAGTTAAAAATGGTTGAAAGTTAAAGCAACTGATGGGAAAGCAACGTTTGTATCACCGTTAAATTTCTGACCAATCAATGGTCTGACAGAGAGTCTGCCACAATAAACTACAAATTCCACTCTGGTGTGAACTTTAGCAAACAAACTTGCTGTGAAAGTCAACTTAAATCAAAACGCAATTTTCTTCCTTAGCATGAAGTATTTTTGAGTGCAACAGGATATTCGGGTGGGAATAAACATGAGCAGGCCTTGGTTTTTATCTATCAAGACTTGATCCCGAAAAGCAGGTTTTGCATTCACAAAATGTCTGCATAGTGTATTTATGAATCTATGTGTCAGGCACTGTGTATTTCTGGAACCACGTTTTAGCATTGACAGCTTCTGGCCATGACTTAGCTCAAGGCTATCTTTAGAGTCTATTTGCAGAGGCTAGGGATATTTTTCTTCAGAGTGAACGACAAAGCACTTTTGTATGTCACTCTGGATAAGAGCATTTGCTTAATGGCATGAGTGTAAATGTAAATGTTAACACATCTCAAGTCAAGAAAAACAGCAACATCTAAGCAAATCTATATATGGAACTATAGACAGACGGTAGAGTGCAGTGTAAGTTGGGTGACTCTGACTTTGTTTTGTAGGTCAACTGGCAGCATTCTGAATCAACTTAACCATCTAAAACAAAGAAAAATCACTCATCGCCAAATCACCTCTTAACACAATGAGTCTCAAACCTTCCAATTTTTAAATTTTTTTTATTTACAAGAGCTAAAAGTATTTTTTTATCTTTTCTGATTGATGCATCTAAATATTTTTTATTTAAATGCCACCATTTGAACAGAAAAAAATGGCTCAAATGTTCACCCCTGCCTGAAAATAGCACATGTTCTGATTATCAGGAACACGCATGAAGATCACATTCACTCTGTATACTCTTCATTATCTTTGATTTCTTCATCTCCCAGCTGGTATGTAAATATAAGCATTGGAGGACTCTGGTGGGCTGCTGGTGAGAGTTTGGTTTGTTCATCCTTGCCGTGGTATTTATAAGTTGTCAATGATATGAAGGCTGGAACTTTAATGTCTTGCTTTTGCTACCACAATAACTCACCCTTCACTGAAAGGCAGATTGAGTCGAGTTTCTTTACAGAACACCCATTTTAGTTCAGAGTATGCAAGAAAGACTGTCACTTACAAAAGCACATAAGGATGACACATGGCCAAGAGGCAGCTAAATCTGTCTCTATCCGCAGAGCAACTGACGGGTCTTCGGACCTCAGCGGCGAGCCAAAGGAGGCCTTACTCTCTGTCTAAGAGAAGAATAGGCCAATTCTGTTAGTATTGTAAGCCAAGCTTAGAATGTGTCGAGAGAAATAGACTGTGCGACTTCAAACACATCCATAATACAGGAGTAAACAAAGACCCTCTACTGGGACAAACAGGTCTGCTGAGAACAAGTACGCACAAAAAGGCAACCACAGATGAGCTAAATGACACACACTGCCAAAGTCATATGAGAACTAGAACTTTTTGGGTTTGAAAATGTCAGTCGTCCTGAACTGTCCTGCACTGAAACTGTTACAACTGGGAGGAGATATTACAAAATTCATAAAACAGTGGGTGTCATAAAAAGGCAACATAGCAGAGATTACACATAGTGAGAGGTATCTGTATATATTACATTATTATATGTGTGTCCCCTGATTAGACATGTCCAGTCCCCCCATGCCTCCATCACATGATGCTACATAGCAGGGAGGATGAAGTCTAACATGAAGCCAGTCACAAAATCTTCTTTTGTAGTATCATTGGACAGTTCAGCGCGTTTGGAGGAGAATGCTAACTGCCAATTCTGTTACATCAACTAACAGACGCTCGCACTGACTGATCACAGAGAGGGAGGGCCATCCTGCCCACCCAGAGAGAGTGAGGCCAATTATCCTGCCTTGGACTCCCGGCCACAGATGGCTGTGGCACCGCCGGGGACCAAACTTGCGATAAAACCAGAGTTTTAATGCTTGGTGCTCTAAGTTAAGATCCTACTATAAACCAGTAGCTCTCCCTCTTTTATGTCAAAAAAAAAAAAAACATTAGATGATGTTAAAACAGCAGGCTGCCTGTGTGGGGTTGGAGGTGGGTTTGTATAAAGCCGGCACTGTGGTTGATTAGAGAAGGAAACGTCTGAAACCCGTAAACAGAACAGCAGAGCAAACACTTTCACATAAGTGCATCCTCCAGCAAATGACTCTGAACTAATTAAATAAACACTAGCTTTCCCTCCGCACCCTGACAGGACCAATAGCCTGCCCCTGTGTGTTTGGCCACACTACTGTGTGTGAGAGGCTAGTAAGGCATGCTTTGTTTACCATAGAGTCAGCATCCCTGAAGAGAGTGCAGAGGAATGGGGCTGCTTACCCAGATTGGGCTGGAGCATCATAAACACACACAGAAGGAGAGACAGACAAAAAAAGAAGACCGATTTGCACTGCACTCACTGTACTACAGTCAAAAGAATTACTGAGGCACGCTCAGGCCTGTAAACACAGAAAGACACAGCCACAGTGAGGATCTCCAGACTTAACACCTAGGTATGTCTTCTCCAGCTTCAAATCAGAAAGACATACACTTGATGGGATACACATAACACCACAATACCCTCCCATATATACAGTATACAGACTCTGGCTGCTCAGCTTAGCCATTTATGGATCTACAGGCTGCCTGAGTGTCATTTAGGAGGGCCGTTAGGTAAGCTCCCGTTCCTGGCTTTGGTTCCTATTCAAAAGAACCCTCCTTTTGCTCTTCAGCCGAGGTCGAGCCAGCCCCGATTCATCTGCCAGATGATTGTTCATGCTCTGAAACCAGCCTAAGCAAGGCACCGCCACATCTCCGCTTGTTAATGTAATCAAAGGAAGGAATGGGCTGATAATGAAAAGTGGAATAAGATGGAACAAGAGGCTTAGCACAGAGGTGCTATTCAGACCAGCGGAGGCGAGGGGAGGCCGAATCAAGCCGCTGTCTTTTCAGCAGCCAGACGCGCAGACGCAATCACATATTCATGGCCTTTCCCCATTCAGCAAATAATCTTAATCAGGACATTGTATCGTGGGAATCAAAGGAGTGATGATTGAACTTCCATCAAAGAAGGGGGCTTTCAGGGATTCATATGGAGATGTGGAGTGGAAAAAAAGCCCACGAATCCGGCTACTGTACGCCAGGCTTCATCTAAAGGCATCAACCGCCCACCTACACAGCCCGCCTGTGATATTGTTACCATGGAGAGCTCCAGACTGAGAAGGGCACAACCTTTAGAGGAAATAAACTTATCTCCATTCTAGATCACTATCCAAGCTCTTAAAGGTGAGCAAGGCGCCAGTGCTGGTTAGAGGCTGCTCGAAAGACACTGAGCTGAGACCAGCTTCACCATGGTCACTGCTTAAATTCAGGTGTATAAAGCTGACCTTTGATCAGGACCTTAAAGCAACACTGATCTGAAGGGTGGAGAGTGCTGTGTCACATTAAAAGCTTTCCCCACACTCTCGGGAGGGTGAACGTCCCTCTGTCAGAGAGTGTATGTTGCCCATGCAGTAGGTGGCGGATAATGGAAGCCAGAGGCTGCAGCTGCCTTTTGCACATCAAAAGCGCTGAGGAGAGCAAACAGAAGAGGACAGACAGGAGGAAAAGCTTAAACAATGAGAGGGAGGGGGAAGATGGTACAATAGTGAGGGTGCTCCTCCATCACTGTCGTAACGATCCGGTCTCTGAAAAGGAATATGTAAGCAGCACCATCTGTGACTGAACCTCTATTATGCTTTTAGAGACTATTAGCAGAGTCGCTAAAGGCCAGGCGGTCTGGCCTAAAAACACACACACACACACACACACACAAACACACAAACACACACACACACACACACACACACACACACACACACACACA